>JAODUD010000015.1:15212350-15243050 GCA_026784285.1 Stomatorhinus walkeri | reverse complement strand
TCTTTACATCCTGATGATAGGCCAGCATCACCTGAATCAACAGGATCTATTAATGAATTCAAGTTACTCTCACCAGATTCCCCTGTACCTCAGTATGTGTCAATTTTCGATTCTGCAAAATTAGGAGCAGAGTATAGATCAGCCTCACCTGAATCACAGTTGTCAGAGAATGATTATGAATTGTCGCCTGAATCTTTACATCCTGATGATAGGCCAGCATCACCTGAATCAACAGGATCGATTAATGAATTCAAGTTATTCTCACCAGATTCCCCTGTACCTCAGTATAATGTGTCAGTTTTCGACTCTGCCAAATTAGGAGCAGGGTATAGATCAGCCTCACCTGAATCACAGTTATCGGAGGTTGGTTCTGATTTGGGTCCTGAATCTTTAAATCCTGATGATAGGCCAGCATCACCTGAATCAACTGGATCTGTTAATGAATTCAAATTGCTCTCACCTGACTCACCCATACCAGGATATAGACCACTAATATTGGAATCATTGTTTTCAACTGTAGCAGACAGATCATCCTCACCTGAATCAATAGCATCAGATGTTGAATACGGCTGTGAAACCTCTTTTGAAATCTCATTTCAAGAATGTCGAGAGCAATCACCTGAACACATGAGCTCAGAAACTGAGTGTACACTGATGTCACCTGAAGTAATCTGCAAAGATAGAATAGCCTCTTGCTTTGCTCCACTGAATATTTCATTACCTGAAAACAAATCAGTGAAAACTGAGTTATCTACACCAAATCTGAAATGTGCATGTTCAGCACAAGAACTGGCTGTGCAAGTATCTGATTACAGACTCACATTCAAGCCAGTGTTATGGAAATTTATTTCCCAGATGTATGACCCTATGTACAAAGGAGAGACTTTCTGGGATAAACCAGGTGTCTTTGAATACGCAGGGGACATGGACACAGCATCGTTCCCCAGAACACCCTTGGAATTGCAAGGTGCACCTCAAAGTGTCAGACAAGATTATCACTCTATATCTGCAGTTCCGTCTGACATGACACCCAATGATGAGGTTCTGCTGTATGAACAAGGCAAATTTCAGGTCACTGAAACTAAGCAGGGGCCAATTTCTCTCGAGTGCCGACCACTGTCAACAATGCCATCACCAGGATCAGCAACATCAGTTGATGGGTTCAGATCACTATCACCTAACTATCCCTTACCAGAATATGAAACCTCCAAATTTGAGCAATCAATGTTTCCGACTAAGGAAAAGCCAGTGTCACCTGATTCAATATCTTCAAAAGCAGAATATAGGCAAGTGTCCCCTGACTCCCCAGTACCTCAGTGTGGAATCTCATTACCTATACTGTCTGTTATTGAGTATAAAGCACCTGAAGCTACTGGAGTATTCCCACAATATAGAGTCATTACAGATTCAACTTTTTCACAAATTAATATTAGCTCTGGATCACCTGAATCAGTGAGGTTTAAACTGAAACAAACAAGTAGACCAGTATTACCAGGATCAATACCTGAATGTAGATCAGTGTCACCAGAATCAGTTACATTAGATACTAAAGAAAGACCACCATCACAAGAATCTCTATTGTTATCCATAGCAGAGAGACCACCAGCCACTGAATCTCTTGATGAATGCAGACTATCAATACCTGAGCTTTCTATATTCATGATTGATCGTGGGCCAGCATCACCTGAATCAACAGGATCTATTAATGAATTCAGGTTACTCTCACCAGATTCCCCTGTACCTCAATATAATGCGTCAATTTCTGATTCTACCAAATTAGGAGCAGAGTATAAATCAATTTCACCTGAGTCACAGTTAACAGAGAATGATTCTGAATTGTCTCCCGAATCTTTATATCCTGATGATAGGCCAGCATCACCTGAATCAACAGGATCTATTAATGAATTCAGGTTACTCTCACCAGATTCCCCTGTACCTCAGTATAATGTGTCAGTTTTTGATTCTGCAAAATTGGGAGCAGGGTATAGATCAGCCTCACCTGAATCACAGTTGTCAGAGAATGATTCTGAATTGTCGCCTGAATCTTTATATCCTGATGATAGGCCAGCATCACCTGAATCAACAGGATCTATTAATGAATTCAGGTTACTCTCACCAGATTCCCCTGTACCTCAGTATAATGTGTCAGTTTTTGATTCTGCAAAATTAGGAGCAGGGTATAGATCAGCCTCACCTGAATCACAGTTGTCAGAGAATGATTCTGAATTGTCGCCTGAATCTTTACATCCTGATGATAGGCCAGCATCACCTGAATCAACAGGATCTATTAATGAATTCAAGTTACTCTCACCAGACTCCCCTGTACCTCAGTATAATGTGTCAGTTTTTGATTCTGCAAAATTAGGAGCAGGGTATAGATCAGCCTCACCTGAATCACAGTTGTCAGAGAATGATTCTGAATTGTCTCGTGAATCTTTACAACTTGATGATAGGCCAGCATCACCTGAATCAACAGGATCTATTAATGAATTCAAGTTACTCTCACCAGATTCCCCTGTACCTCAGTATAATTTGTCAATTTTCGATTCTGCAAAATTAGGAGCAGGGTATAGATCAGCCTCACCTGAATCACAGTTGTCAGAGAATGATTCTGAATTGTCTTGTGAATCTTTACATCTTGATGATAGACCAGCATCACCTGATTCAACAGGATCTATTAATAGGTTCAGGGTACTTTCACCAGATTCCCCTGTACCTCAATATAATGTGTCAGTTTTTGATTCTGCAACATTAGGAGCAGGGTATAGATCAGCCTCACCTGAGTCACAGTTATCGGAGGTTGATTCTGATTTGGGTCCTGAATCTTTAAATCCTGATGATAGGCCAGCATCACCTGAATCAACTGGATCCGTTAATGAATTCAAATTGCTCTCACATGACTCACCCATACCAGAATATAGACCACTAATATTGGAATCATTATTTTCAACTGTAGCAGACAGATCATCCTCACCTGAATCAGTGACATCTGATGTTGAATACACACATGGAACCTGTTTTGAAACCTCATTTCAAGAACGTCGAGAGCAATCACCTGAACACATGAGCTCAGAAACTGAATGTACACTGACGTCACCTGAAGTAATCTCCAAAGATAGAATAGCTTCTAGCTTTGCTCCACTGAATATTTCAGTACCTGAAAACAAAGCATTACTAAGTGAATTGTCTACCCCAGAAATAAAATGTGTATGGTCAACACCAGAACTGGCTATGCAAGTTTCTGATTACAGACTCACATTCAAGCCAGTGTTATGGAACTTTATTTCCCAGATGTATGACCCTATGTACAAAGGAGAGACTTTCTGGGATAAACCAGGTGTCTTTGAATACATAGAGGACACTGAAACAACTAAACTACCTAGAACACCTTTGGCATGGCTAGATACATCTCAAATTTCCAAACAAGATTATCATTTTGCTTCTGCAATCCCACCCAACTATGAGGTTTTGATGTCTGAACAAGGCAAAATTCAGGCCACTGAAATGGAGCAGGGGCCGATATCTCTCGAATGCCTACCAGTGTCATCAAAGCTATCAGCAGCATCGGTTGATGGGTTAAGGTCACTATTACCTGACTCCCCTTTACTCGAATATGGAACCTCTGAACTTGAGCCATCAGTGCTACAGACTGAGGATAGGCCATTGTCACCTGAATCAATATCGTCAAAAGCTAACTGCTCCCCTGACTGCTCAGTAGCTCAGTATGGAATATCATCACTTGTACCATGTGTGATAGAGAGTAAAGTCATTGAAGTAATGCCACAATATCAAGTCACTGTAGATTCAGTTTTTCCAGAAACAGATTTTAGATCCCCTTCCTCATTAGTGTCTGATAATGATTACCGTGAAGGATCACCTGAATCAGTGTCATGTGACCCAAGCCATAGAGGTAGTCCATTATCATTAGAATCAGCCACTGAATATAGACCAATATCTCTTGATTCGCTGATATTAGAAACAGTACAGAGACCATCTTCACCAGAATCTTTGTTTTCAAAAACGGAAGAGAGCCAGCTGACCCAAGCTGAATATCAACAAATTTCAACTCAATCAATCATATCAGAGACAAAACCTAATCCTATATCTCCCAAACCAATAGTTTCACATACTGAATGTATTGTACAGCTATCACAAGATAATTTACACACTGGGGTGCTTAAATCACTTCATACTGAACATGGTACTGTACCACAAGAAGCCACAAAATACTCGACTCACAACTTTCAGATCACTACAGCAGAATTACAGAGAAGGACAGAATGCAAGGCAGGATCGGTTTCCGAAAAGGTTCTTCAAATGAATAAAGTTCAACCAGTGGCAGCGAGACTGGATCATATGCTATCTGAATATAACGCAGAAAAACAAGAGTCTACTTCATGCTCCTCTGTCACAAGTGAAACCACTGCTGATTTTCAAGGCTTATGGGTAGAGTCATCTAGACAAACATCCATACAAGTGCCACCTGCATCTCTGGAATCTGCTGCATCGCTTCACAGGATCCAGCTTGATCAAGAATCATTCAAGTCACCAAGTGTGAAAAGCACATCAACTGAAATTATAACAGCTAATCCTAATTTTGGCAAAATATCTGCAGAGAAGACTCAAACCATACAACTATCATATGAGCCTTCTGGTGCTCCAGTTGATACTATGCAACCTGTACTGGAAAAAGACTGTTATGGAAGAGTTGTACCCTTGGGGAAAAACATTTTTGAAGACAGGTCTGTCTGTGAGTCACATGAGGTCCAGGATCAAGACGGGAAGCAAGATGTTCTGAATGCTGAAGTTTTAAGGAACCAAGAACCCATAAGAAGGGTAAGATTTTCAGCATGCCTGTGGCTTTTCCAGCTTTTGTCACCTGAACACATTCATAGAAGAGAAGAACAAGGATTTGCAGAACTTCAGAATTTCTGGTCTTCTGTTGTCTAATTTTACTACTTTCAACTAATATGGCACATATTTATGGATTCTGTTGTCGGCATGTTGATGACCCACTAACTAAGTTAACAGGGACACAACTTTTGAGGTGCTGGGTGTGAATGTTGCTTGAATTATTTTCCAAAATCTGTGGGCAGCCTACTGTCTTGTATAGGGTTATTCCATCTCAATCCATTAGATTTAAGAAAAACCTCCCAACTGACCACCTCTGATTTGCCTAAAAAAATCCAGGTGGATGATATTCTTCCGAATAGGAAAATTACAAAATTTCAGGCCAATTATAAATAATTTTTTCAAGGGATGGGGCTCAGGTGATTTAGGCCTTTTCTGGGCCTTATTGAGGATCGATTTTAAAACTGCAATATCTAGTAATAAGTTGTTGATATAGGGCTTTCTATTTGTATAAAGTAAATATCTGGTACTATAATTCTATAAATATGGACTTTCTGAAATGTAGTTTAAGACAGAATGCTGGGTGCTTGAATTTCCATAAAAAATCAGCTGAGTCATCTCTGGCAGCAGAAACCGTAATTTTAAAGGTAGGGGACTGGTATTTTATATGCAGTTTCACATACGTAAGATGCAATATAGCCTGGAACAGTCCAATTCAGATTAATGGTTTTAGATATTTTTAGATATTTAAAAGCAGGGTATAGATCAAAATAAAAAACACACATTTTCATCCAAACTGATATTTCCTAAGCATGACATCATGTGCCAAATCCAAATTGACATTTATTGGAAGAGTAAGTTTCTGTTCTATTCAAAATTTGTGGTGGTGTTCTCTGTCCTTTTTCCAAAATGCTTTTTAAAAAAAAATACGGTGGCCTTAAAGTGTATTACACTTGTAAAATCAGTATTTCCAAGATTTCATAAAGTACTTCTTATATACTAGGTAAATTCAAACATGAAAGGTAGACCCCATCATATATTACAGAGATATTATAATTAACCATATGAATAGATCATAGTACCAGATATTTACCCTACATAATTACAAGGATCAAATATATTTCTAGATATTGGAGGTGTAAATGGACCCTCAATCCTCAATGCTAGAGAAAGGCCCACAACACCCTCTGCCCAATCCCTTAATTTTTCTATTTGCCAAAACAGTAGAGACCTGAAATATTCTTTTCCTCTGATCCCCCCCTCGGATTTTTTTAGGCCAGTCTGAGGTGGTCAGGTGGGGGAACCTTTGATGGCCTGACATGGAGTGACCCTATAGATGTCGTCTTGCTTTCTTTGAATGTTTAGATCTTTTCTTACTTTCAGGGATTTCTTTGTTAATCTAGCATATGTCACAGCTGTCCTGAAAAAGGTGCATATTAGGCATCTTTGTAATGTCTTTACAGGTCCCACCAAAAACAAGCACGGAAAAGCATTTAGTTTCTGAATCGAGAGAAACAACGTGTGATTTTTATAATACTCAGAGTCAAGTTCAGGCTTCCTCTACTCAGTTAACTAGAAACCTTACGTGTCCAATAAAACAGACTATTTCAAAGTCCACTCTGAGTTTGCCTAGTCAACAGAGTCAAATATCTTCTGAGCTTAGAAGCAGTCCTTCTGAATCCCAGTTAAGAATATTAGGTCCCTTTCAGTTCAGTCTCATAGACTCTTTTTCAACATTGAAGACACACAGAATGATAAGTCCTAATTTAGGAGGATCCAGGCTTCCACTCAGTTCAGATGAGTCTGATTCAGAAAAGGTACCCGCATTTTGTAGACCATCTGATGAATCGAGATCATTGTCTCCTGGATCCAGTAGGTCTTCCTTTGAATTTGATCTAAAGAAGAGTGATTTACAGTTACCTCATACTTCTTACCCATCTCCCAAATTAACTCCTGAATCATATGCAGTGCATTTACTTGAAAAGGATCAAGATCTCGCAATATTGTCTGAAGTATCTGGTGAATCGAAAGAAAAACCAGTGTGCGGCTTCCCCCACCAAGTGTACTCAGAGACTGCAGCCAGTGATATTGGATCCAATAGGGAATCAGAAAAGTTTAGTTATGAGCACAGATCACTGAACTCTCCCAGTTCACTGGAATCTCCTGAAACTAAAGCCTCCACCAGCACTGTAGAAGAAGAAAGCCTTGCAAGAGAAGCGGATGTGAGTTTCCATGGCCTAACTGAGCATGAGACACCGGTCTTCCAACAGATGCTGAAGGGTTTTTCCACAGAGGAACCCTACCATGACTCAAGCTCAGAGTATTATGACTGTAAGCAGGGCATGTCAGATTTTTCTGAGCCTGAAGCTGATGAGATAAGAAGTGTACCAGATTTACCTTACTACATTGAAGAACCAGTCTCCTGCCCTAGCAGTCCTGACTTTGAATACCTAGAAGAGAGCCCACTGTTACAACTGAAGCCCACACAGAGCGTTGTTCACTTTCACCAAGAAAGCGAAGATTACCAGTTTACCCCCATTGTCTTTGGGCCAGCTGAAGGGGCCTGGAGCCCGGAGGAACATGGGAAAGAGGAGGCCTTGCCTTCTCGAAAGGGCACTGTTTCTGTTGTAGAAGCTCCAGAAGAGCTTCCAGTGAGAGAAAAGATTCAATATGAGGATGAAGATGATTTTCTAGGCAGGGTAAGAATTTCAGCATGAGTTTGTGCGTGCAGTTTAGTGCAGGAGTGGTGCATCCAAGACTCATTTCTCTAACGTCCACACTTGTATACTCAGTGTTACAGAATTTGTGGGTTTTATGCATGGATTTTCATCTGAGGCATGGATTCACAGTGGTGTCCTTAACCTCAATACAAGTGTTAAAACTAAAACATTATATAGAGTGGCAAATGGTAGCTGAAGAGTTCGAATGAAGCTGTGTGAGCTTCATTCCTGCAGGACAGACTGCTATGACACTCTTCAGGTTTCTTTTGTGAAGTGAACTTTAGTTCTGAACATTGGTGCTGAAGCTTGCAAATGATTTGACTGCTTTTGGCTGATTGTAGGTGTCATGCATCACCTACAGTGTTCTTGTTAACTGTCGTTCCTTGAACTGATCCACAGTCTTCAAAAATAGAACAAGGTTGATTAAGGATCACTGGAAATAAGTGCATGTCCGTTGGACCTGTCAAATGATGAATTTTCTGAAGTTTTCCGTTTGGATCGGGGCATGTTTCCTGGCTGTAGCCCTTATCTGACACCCGACTTCACCATCAACTCTCAGGAAATATCACAGGAGCTTGGTGTGCTGTCAGACAGCTCGGAAGAGGAAGTGCTGACCACCAGGGTGGTTCGGCGCAGAGTAACCATTCAGGTACTGGCCAGAGGTCCTCCCCTCGTGAGCATGTGGGCTGGATTTGCCTCCAGAGGAATGTTGTGTCTGCATCTGGGGCATTTAATAATGACTTCTCAGTTATATGGGGTAAGCTATAAGTCATGACTGTCCAATAGGAATTCTCCTTATTTGAATTCCTATTAGACAATCATCACTTCTAGCTTAAGTTAACTCACCTAGGTGAGCAACCTTGCTTTGTGGAACACCCCCCCTGCAGTGCTGCTCCTGGATCACTTCCTAAAATGACTTCGCTTCCTAGCACTTTATGATGTTCCGCCGAATGAGGAATTAACACCACGTTTAACAGTGAATAAATACAGTTCACAGACATGGAGTATTATGGTGGCCCAGTGGCCATGTGCTTGTCGTGGCTGTTCGATTGCTGTGACTCCCAAACAGGTGTATGTGAAACAGCTCGAAGCACCATGAATATGTTACAGTGCAAGCTTTTGTTTTGGCTTTGTGGCATACTGCATCATCCTTTTCAGTGCTGCCACACAGGTTTTGCAACATGTCCATAATATATAGTAAAGATTGCACAGATGATTAAGGATAGTATAGGTGAGTGTCGTAATGGGGAAGTAAAGAATAATGAGTGAATTTTGCACAGCTAGAGTGAGCATGGACGTCGACTTGCCCAGATTCACCTGTGATTGGTCTTTGTGGATCTCGTCCAGATTTTCAATATGCTCGGTCTAATCACAATGTTCTTCGCAGGGAGACGATGTGCCAGAAATATTGGCGGAGGGAGAAACAGAAGAGCAGTACATCGATGAGCATGGGAACATGGTCATCAAAAAGGTACACAGTGTCTTTACACTTTCAAAGGATGAATCGGCCTATTTCACTTTTATCAAACTTAATTATGGTTTTGTCACAGAGGTGATTAAATGATCACGGATGGATTTTGGTTGAATTATTTGCAGTATGCAAATCTATTCTTATTTTTATTCCCCAGGTAAGCAGGAAGATCATCCGCAAGTATGTGTCCGCGGACGGTGTGGAGCGGCAGGAGGTGATAACGCAGGGGTCGCAGGAAGAGCCCGTCAGCATTGAGAAAGGACAGGGCTATTCGAAGGTGGTGAAGAGGACTGTGCTGAAAAGCGACGGAGGCCAGACTGAGGTCAGTTGGCTGGAGAACAAATTTACCTTTTCAAACTTGGAATTTACTTCTAGATATCAAAAGACAAAATAAGATGGAGTATTAGGGCCACATTAAGGTGGAAAAGAACAGATTTTGAGAATAAAGTTGTAACTTAGCAAGAATAAAGTCATAATTTTAGTCAAGGTGTTATTTTAGAGGACAGGTATCAGAAGTCTACAGATAGCTTCTTCTAGCACAATGGTTCCCAAAGTAGGGGGTCCCATGATGATATGCAGAATATCTCTATAAACATAAATATATAACAGCAGCTGGATGTGAGGAGCCTGTACAGCGGTATCGTGTAAGACCACTCACCTCCCACAGATATCACAGTCACAGACAGGTTTCTACTGTTTAACTTTAAACTTTTCTCTTGGAAGTTTATTTTGACTTTAATCTCAAAATGCTTAATATTTTTCCCCTTTTAGGTGGCCTTAATACTGTTCTGGCCAAGAAAATTATTATTTGCATATACAAAATAATGTGCTTAGTGCAGTTCTTGTATACAGTGCAAGTGTGTATGTGTGTGTGTGTGGGGGGGGTGTCAGATGATGTTTAACCCATCTGAGACATTCTGAATAGCAGGTCCTATTAGCTATTAAACAAGCTCATGTAGCCATGATTGCCTGCAGTTGAGCCGACTAGGCAAAGAACAGCTGAATGCGAACGGTATGTTTTATTTGTTGTATTCATTGATGGGTGAAATGGCGCCCCTTGACCATACCCAGGTCACCTTCTCTGAGCCCTTGGCACTGGCTGGGGCTACAGCCTCAGAGTTCGAGGCCGAGCCCGTGCAGGGCCGAAAGGTCAGCCAGGTGGTGAAGACCACGGTGCTCCAAGGGGAGAGGATGGAGAAGCAGCTAGGGGACCCCACACTGGCTGCCGGTCTGCCCTCAGCCAAAGACGACTTTGAACAGGTCAGTCAGGCTTGGCGCAGAACAGGCATGCTGAGAAGACTCGGCTTCGCGCTGTACGGACGAGGGGCCCAGCAGGGGAGCCTTCAGGCCAGAAGGTTCTGGATTCTAGTGTCGGCCCTCGAGCCAGATAAAAATAGCTTGACTAGCAAGCTTTTTATCTAGTTGAAGGTCAAGTCCTTATGGCAATGGAATAATAATAATTATTATCAATATACAGTGGTACTCGAGTTCACGAACTCAAATTTCTTAAAAGTCAAAACAACCAGTTCCATTACCTAGAACCTGATCTGAATCTCAGAATTCACGTGGCATGTCTTCATGTTTTATCCAGTTCATTTTGTGTTTAAATGCTAAAAAAAAAAAATATTTAGGTGTAATTTTTTGGGGTCGGGAACCAATTCATTGGTTTTCCATTATTTCTTATGGGGAAAATTTGATCAGAACTCGAACTTTTTAGGATTTGATCCGGAGTTCTGAATGGATTAAGTTCGAGTTCTGAGGTACCACTGTACTTGACTAATTATTAAAAAAAAAAAAAAAAACAATTAATTCATTCCGAAGGTCAGCAGCTGACAGAGGACAATGTGCAACCCGGAGAGCAGAGAAGGTATCATGCGTAGCTGTGTGGAAGTTAGAGCGTGTGAAAGTGCCTCTCCTTGTCTCACCATGTGTAGGCTCTGAGTTATGTGGGCAGCTTTGGAACGATGTACCTCCCACGTTTAGTAGAGCAGGAGATTGTCAAAGACGACGGATCGGTCATCAAAAGGTTTGACGAGCGGCATGTCGGCCTGGCCTGGGGACTGAGCGAGGCTGAAGAGCACCAGTGGCCCCCACCCCACACTAACAGCCCCGCTTTTGCCTCCACCACATCAGTCAGGAAGGAAGAGGACTGCCATTTGATGCACAGTCCTGTTATGCTTGGGGGGGGGGCATTAGGATATGCTCCATAAGTACATTCCAGAAACTCACGAGTCTTGAGAGGTTGAACATTTATGCAAAAAAGTGCAGCGATTGGGAGGTCCAGCTGTTCATTGGTCTGTAGTATTTTCATGGCATCAGTGAGCTGTATCTGTATATTGTCTTATATATGTGCTCAGACTGTTTTAAGCCTTTTACCAATAAGTGTTAAAGCAAGTCAGTGAATCTAGGAAATGATGGAAGGGAAAAGGCACCAGGTTGTTCTCTTCCTCTAAATTGAAGATTTTGCTTGCAAAGTTTTGAAGTATTTTAGGTCTTTAATAATCTTATCTTGGATCACAAGGTGTCAGTATGTATTTCTCAAATTTAATTGTACCATTAATAGGTGCAACATTCAGCATGTAGCGGTCGTGGGATCCTCGCACTCTCTCCTTCCTGTCCTTTTTAATAATGGACTAAACTAGGTTGTCCGATAGAGAGGGTAGTGCATGTAGCATTAAAAATGGTCTCTGTCTCTTCTCTGTCTAACTGCCCCGTTGGCTTCTCTGAATACCTGTTCCCTGGCGCCGACTGGCATTGCAGCAGATTGTTCTGGCTGTGTGTGTATTTGCCACCTCTTGTCTGCTTACCTGTTCAGGTAGCCGTCTCTGTGGTACGCCCCCTGCTGGTTGACCCACGCTTTTTTGATTAACAGCCTGTATGTGCTTTCTGTGGGTAGCACCCCCCCCAATCTAAAATGATGATAATTATGGGACCGTTGACCCAGTATTTCTGTAGTGAATCCATTCACTAGTGATGAGAGCAGGGGTCTCCAACTCCGGTCCTGGAGAGCTACTGTCCAGTAGGTTTTCTATCATACCGAGCTTCTGATGAGCCATACCTGTTCTCAGGTAAATACCAGGAACAGGTGTGGCTCATCAGAAGGCAGGTAGGATGGAAAACCTCCTGGATAGTAGCTCTCCAGGACCGGAGTTGGAGACCCCTGGACTAGAGGAACCATGCATTGTCTAGTGCAGTGTTTCCCAACCCAGTCCTTGGGGAACCCCAGACAGTCCACGTTTTTGCTTCCTCACTGCACCTGTACCAGGTATTCAGTGTTCCTGACTGTCTGGGGTTCCCTGAGGACTGGGTTGGGAAACGCTGGTCTAGTGCTTTTTAGCACAGGAACCATGAGCGGCCATGTTTAGGGGCAGACCTTCCCAGCCCTACGCCTCTATCTGCCCACGCCAACCCCACCTGACAGCTTCCTTGTGTCTCTCTCCCCCATCCTGTCCGACGGAAGGACGCGGATGCATAAGGCGCACACGCTGAAGAGGACTGTGGTGAGGGACTCCCAGGGCAAGCAGGTCCACCTGGAGCAGCTGGACGGCGTCCCCCAGGCCCTGCAGCCCGGCGAGCTCCAGCGACACCTACAGCAGCTGCTCCGCCGCTACTGCACCGACGAGGAGGTGGAGAACGAACAGGAGGAGGAGCTGAAGGGGGACGATGAGGAGGAGTGATCCTGGCCCTGTCCAGCCGCTCCCCCCCCCCTTCTCATTGTCCCGTACTGCCCCACCCCAGACTGACTCCACTAACCGCCGCGTGTAACTAGCTGACCCCCTCAGTATCCACCTGGAAGGTAACGGCTCCTTCCCCCCCCCCCCAGCCGACTCACGGACTTTTCCTTTTCCCCGCCGCTCCTTCAATCTTCACGTTTGAGTTGTCGTGCTCTTTTTGTGACCAAAGATAGCTCCTGACTTTGGAAAGTTTTTTTTTTTTTTTTGTAAAAAAAACTTTATTTTAATTATTTATGTCGTTTTTTTGGGTTGCAGTGGTTTAAAAAAAAGCAAGAAAATGATGCACACCAACGGGTTGGGGGTGGGGGACACACCACAGGAACCAGCAAGAGGTTAATCGCCATCCTTACCCACAGGCCTCTTCGCCCAAGGACTTCTTGTAAACAGTGTATATATGAGCTACATGCTTGGATTCACCGGGAAGTTCACTACACTGCCTTCTGTATCTGCGCAGCCACACACACAAAAAAGGAGGGAGAAGTACTCATCTGCTAACCCTTTATTCCCTGCAGTCAGAGGGCAGGACCTTGGCATCCCTCACAACCTGCCGTGTGCACCGAGCCCCTTTCCAAACTCTGATGAGAAGGGTTGTCGCTATGGTGCGTTTCATCATTGTGGACCTGTGGTTTGCAGAGGGTGACATCAGTACTCCCGTGGCTGACAGAACCCCAGCGCGGTCCCAGTCCGGGAGGTCTGATTCGTCTCCTCATCGCGGTCCTCTGCGGCTGCCCCCATTCTGCATGCACTCACGGAAGCACGTCCTTTTTTTTTGTGTGTGATCAGGTTTCGCCTTTGTGGTGGTCTGTGAGCCCGTCCCGTCACGTAAGCCCGAAGCCATTTCGTGTCTCTCTCTGCTTTTGCCGGTGTCTCCATGGCACCGACGGAGAGAGACCGCTGTATCTCCAGACGCACTCCTCCGGATCTGCAGTCGCAACTCAGACTTCACGTATCCTCCTTCGCTTGGTGTTAAGTGCAGCACCTCCGTCCTCCTCATGGCTTGTTCGGTTGATCAACAGCACACAAACTATGCATCTTTGAGTCAAAGGTCATTCATGGAGTAGCCCGTGGAGTTTGTGTAGCAAGCGTAGTGGGAGGCAAGGCCATCAACAACATTCCTGACTTTGCAGGAGCCAAGTTCATCGTGTGAGCCAATGCCATGACTCTCCTTCACATACGTGATCAGATCCTGGCCCCTTTTCCATCTGAAACAGTGGCTTTTCTACGACTTTAACATGTGAATAGTACTGATGTTGCCATTGCACAACAGCATGACAGAGATTTTTACCAGCCTCATAACTATGCGTTTCAGATTTGCCGTCTTTCTAGAAATATCTTAACTGCGCTGCAACCCCTAGAATAGCTGCAAAATTAGTGCTTAAATCTGTTGAAAATCACATCGTTAGAGCAAGTTTAGTGGCCTGACATGTAACATACAGACTGACTGGCAATGCTCAACATATTATAGAGTGTAATGGCGTGTAAGGCAACATCTGAGCTGTAGACTCCAGCGAAAGGAAGGGCGGCATTCTGGCCGATAAATGTCTGTGCAGCCAAGTTCTGTGATCACTTCCAATTCATTCCCATATTGTAATAGCAATTGGCAGGCTTCACTGTGCCTTGCAGTCTTAGTAACTAACTGAAATTGTCTTGGATGCTATATAACCAAAGGCAATATTCCTCATTCTCTGACAGGACCGTAGGCATGCAAGCTCACCTGATGAACTTTGCTCATGCACTGTCATTCCTGCCCTGAGAAGTGTATGCGTTTGACAGCAGAAATGCTAAATCCACTGTTCTGCGCTGTGTCAACCAGAGAAAGGGTTCCGCCGTGACCCTTTGATGTGCCCAGTGCTCATCCGACAGGAGGTGCAGGGTTAGTGCTGAAGGGCACCTGACTGCCAAGGGAGCACCGGCAATTCCCGGAGGGGGGGGGGGGTTCCAAGCAGACTGCGACCATAGTGAATGACAGTGTGGGGGTGTGGTCTGGGCAAGGTCCACAGTGTCTGGTGTGCTGACTATATATCCATGTAATGATATTATGGTTTTATTTCCCCACATAACTGTTTAAGTGTAATCAAACAAGCCACTGAGAGGTGCCCACAGTTGATGAATGAGCATCTTGTTTCTATGGTGTAAACTATATCCACAACAACTATTTATGAGGGCATGTATTAGTAATTCAACAGAACATGTAAACCACTAACAAGGCATAGTCACTGCAGACTGAATAAAGTGTTGTATGTAAAACAAAGGCCTGTCTCCTCTTTCAGTAGCAGGTATTTGTCAACTCTAGCACCCCCCAATGGCAGTCCCTCTTGTACCCACTGAAGAATCCATCTGTCACAGAATGACACCGACATACATTCAGTCACCCCAAACAATGGTCAGAGACAAAGACTTTCATTTCTAACATATGATTTGAAGTCTTTAATGTGAATCGTGGCACATGGGACACTGCAATACACATGAAACCACACAAAAGAAACAAAACCCATGAAGATATCCCACTCTCCCCGGAAAACGGCTGCTAGATGGTAGCATGGCTCAAACTGAAAATCACTGACGGTCAGCAGATGGCGCTAGAGACGCACAAGTGCGCGCACACACAGATGACAAATGTTCCCATTCACTCACTGCTCAGAGACACACTGCGCTTGCAGCAGAATAACCCAAAGCAAGCTGAGCAGAAAGTCACTTTATTTCTCCCTTTTAAATGTGAACCAGTTCTTGAGCAGAAATGGCCAGAGATATGTACAGTGTCCCATAATGCAAGAAAACCCAGCAGGAAAAGGAAAAAAAGCTCAACGACAACGTCACTACAACCCTCTGCGGAAGACCTACTCCACTCCATACGTCTCATATATACATATACAGATGATAGATATATAAAAATATCACCTCATACATAGTAAAATGCCATCTATACGTCTCTCTTAACCACATCATTTATGCCATTTACAGGAAAATCCCTCTCCATAGATTTGTTGGCAAATGACATGGCTGTACTCTATGTAGTCTAACTAAACTGTGGGGGGAACAAATTTAAACAGAAAACATTTAAACAGTTATTCACACTGAACCATTTAACCATAACCCACCCCAACCCCAATTAAAACATCAAAGCCTTGAGTATTAGTCTTAAAATGAGTAACTAACACAGAGGTCCAATTCATGTGCAGGATAATCAGACACCATGGCTGCAGGGACCGGGATGATAAGGGCGTCATGCACCAGACACTTATATAACCCAGGAAAATGTCCATCAATACCAAATACCCAAAGAAAACCCAGGATCAGGCAGGGTCACCTACTGATTACATGTTAGGCTTATAAACGAGATGGAGAAAAATACAACAGAATTTCACAAGAATAAGATCACAGATGGCATTAATACAGCTCTATGTTCTCAGTGGCCTTAGGAGTACGCTTACACATAGGTGTTACCTTCTATAATCAGTACAGGCTGTGTGATAGGAAAACAGCATAGCAAAAAAAAATAATTAATTTTCCCCTTTTCTTGACATTACAAATTCTTAATAATCCAGGTAGACTTGATAAATCAGTTTAGAGCAGTCAGACGATACGGATGGAGTCCACGTAAAAAACTTCAAAAGATAGGCAGATATCGATTACCTCAAACACAGAGTCTGCACAGCACCAGAACGAAAGCAAGCTCACCTTCATTACGACTAGAATGGAAATTAAACGACTTCACACAAAACCGCAGAACAGAAACCGATACGTGTGAGAATCAGCGATTTCTCATGCCTGCATTATTGTCCAACACCTGTCGTCTTAACTTGGATTCAGCTTGAAAAAGACCAGCTAAATAGATGCACTGAATCGCCGTTTGTTATTCTGATCCAGTAAGCATGTGCTGCTGATCGCCCCTGCTGATCGCCCCTAATTTTCCCCACAACAGCACTGGGGCGCTCTGGACTTCCATACCAGTGCCGTTTCACAGGCCTGACAGAACACCAATCCATTCACCAGGTTAGTGAAGGGCAGGCCAAATATTGAACCATTAAGACACTCTACAGAACTGCTTCAATAACTCTACAAGGTGTACATTTCCATTTAAATCGCTTAATAAAAAATGTTTTACTCAAGATTTACAATCATAAGATTTAAAAAAAAACATGATTGTCTGACAAATGTCCCATTATGATTAAGTGCTACACACATCAACCTAGGTAATTAAAAATAATAAGCTCTAATAAAAAAAAAAGGTGTCTCAATTACCGGCCTGGATCTCATCCAGTAAATAAGGTGTAAACACTCGAGGGTTACGGCAGAGTGATGGCGAGGGAGGGGGCGCGGCTGGGCGTGGCTCACACCAGGGCAGAGGATGGGGGACAGCTGGCGGCCTTCAGAACTGCACGAGGTATCAACTGTGAGAGAGTGAGAAGGTGTGAGTGTAGACACTGTGGCCTCATAACCACCCCACAATCTCACACACACACACATACACAGCCTAAACATTTTAAATTTAGGAGTAAGACTAAGCCTATGGACAAATGCATAAATAGAGAATCAGGATCCTATAGCGCTCATGGGAGTATTACAGAATGGGACAAAAAGAGACTGGTTCAGGGGGAAAACTAATCAGATTGTACAGGAAGTAGGTCCAAAGAACTAGAGGAAGTGGGCCCAGCCAATCACGTGTCTTGGTCCCAATTCTTCTAGTTGCTTGGACCCACTTCCTCTACAATCTGATTGGTTATTTCTCTGAAGCAATCATTTTTCATTCTGTCCACAGAACATTTTTGTTTAAGTAAAACTCGCGCAACATCCCGAGCAGCACGACAGCAGGAAGACGGGGTATCCTCACCTTACTTGGACGGCACGGTGGGTGAGCCGGAACGGTGGAAGTGGATGTTCTGCCACTTGCCGTCCCGGCGGTGCCACACGCGCGTCTCCTCTGACTGCATGGTACGCGGCATGCCGTTGCCATCCATGTACTGCGTCAGGCGAATGTAGGCGATGCAGGCCGCGTCCTCGCCAATCAGGTGCACGTGTGGGTTCAGCAGGATGGTGTGGATGGGCTTGTTACCCTTGGACAGTGCTGGGTGGGGGGTGGGGGGGGGGGAACCACAGTGAGCTCATTGGCCACTTTCCCATTAAACAGCCAACCAACCATGGCGCTATCGACGGCATCGTGCGTGTCGTATGAGGTGGCGCGGGAACCTCACCGTTCTCAAAGTAGAACCTGTGGAAGTCCGTGCCCTCCACCAGATTGCCCAAGGCCTCGGGCTCGAAAGACGTAAGTCCTGGATCACAGATCTTTCTGTAGGGCAGACAGTCAACTTCATCACTGCTCACTGCACAAAAACTGTCAATCCTGAATGCTGACGTCCCATACCGTCTACAACCATTGAGCAGTCACACTGCGGGAAATGAGGCAGGCAGAGGAGCACATTTGCTCTGCAGGTCCGGGATCAAACTAGCTGGCAAAGTCAAAGGAGGGCCCCCCCGAATCAGAAGAGACACTCACGTGTAGGCTTCAAAGTCCCCGTTGTTGATGGCCTCTATCAACTGCTCCGTAACTTTGATGATCTCCTGCTTGCGGGCTGCAGGGAAGGGGGGGGGGACCTGTTAGGTGGGGTCTGGACACGTGATGCGCAGCTCGGGAACCTGCCGCTGACAGACAGATTAATAAACTGCATCAGCCGTCAGGGAGCAGCTCCCAGGCCCGACACTGAGCGTCTCAGCAGTGATCACACTGTAATGTGCAGTGTGGATTGTCAGCACTGCTGTGCTGTACAGACAGATTAATAAACTGCATCAGCCGTCAGGGAGCAGCACCAGGAGGGAGCAGGCTGTCACCTTGTAATGTGGGGGGGGGGTTGTGCCGAGGGCAGCTTGCTGATGTCAGACAGCATCACACTGCTGTCTCCAGCCATCCAGCCAGATCCGCCCCCCGCCCCCCCACTCCAGGCCAGCCAGGAGTCGGATGCATGATACGTCGAGGGAGGGGACGCCCCACATGACAGGAGCACCCCCGCCGGACCTCGGCTCTTCTGCTTGGGCAATGTGGCTCGACTTGGAAAGGAGCGCATGAACGAGCTCGCTGCACCGTATGGAGGAAATGCCCCAGTGCATTCTGGGACTTGCTGCCACTCTGAGATGAGGAGCTGATATTAGGGTCCAGGATGCATTTGGAGGTATCGGCTGCTCATTGGAGGCCCTGTGGCCTGGGAGACAGTCACGCTGCAAAGACCCAGTTCCAGCTCAGAACATCTGGACGGTTTTCAAACACCATTTAAGGGGCTCATGGAACCTATTAAACCTGCAAAACTGTGTCATTATCCCACTACATCTGGCTTTTTTAAATGACACAATTCAATCACCTGACCCCGACTTCATTATCTTTATCTCTAACCTAATTATACTGACCCAATTTATCTAGTTTTAACCCAGTTCTGACATGTGGAGCCCCCATCTCCACAAATCAGCCCCAGAATGAAGAAGACTGGCATCAGCGTCGCCCTCCCCGGGACGGCTGGGGGTACAGCCACCCTGATCACTCATCACAGATGACAGTGAACCCGCAACAGCCATAAATGCACAACTGATGAGCACTATGAGCAGGGCGACTGCACAGCTGGCCCAGGGGCACAGCAAAAGCAGGGCGGTAACAGACCTGGGTAAGCCGGCCTTCTGCAGCACAGCACAGGCCCGGAACGAGGTCAGCAAAGCAGGAACTGCGTGTATATAGGCCTTTACAATGTATGGAACAGGTCTCTTGTCAGTGTAGGGATGCGCGCGCGAGCACACACAATGTAATTTATGTAACTAGACACCCAGTCCTATGGACTGATGGCCACTGAAATGAGGAATGGACTCCTATGTTCGACAAACAAGTTTATAATTCAAAAATAAAAATCCAACAAAGTAAAACCTTAAAACACAGACTGTAATAAGATTACCTACAAAATTATAAAACAAGGTGCTTCACATCGGCTTTAGTTAAACACACAGAACTGCCTCTGGAGTAGCATTATTAAAAACACCCCACAAAGTACTGACTGGAAGATAAAATTGCCAAATAGCATTAAGAGAACAGCACATTGAAATGCACTTAAGCAACAAAGGACTCTGACATGTGAGGCACAGAAGGATATAAAAATGTCTGAAAGTCTGCTATGTTCTAACCGAGAAAAGGTGTGTACAATACAGCCACTCAGCGGCCATTTAAAAATACAACTGCAGTAAAAAATAAAAAATAAAATAAATTAAAATTGACCAATGCATGCATTTTATGACCAAATTTCATGAGCCTCACAGTGCATGCCAGAGAGTAGAACATATAAACATTAAAAATGACACTTCATGAAAGACAAAGACTGAAACTGCAAGCACAGTTGTGGTCACACTTAGACTAAAGTGATTTTCACTTGCCCTCACTTGTGCAGTGTGTTTAAGGGATTTCACTTAAACACACTACACAAAAATTGCCACGTATCGACTTGGAAGTCCATGTAGACACGCGGGGGGAAAACTATTTTACAAGGAGGGTGCCCATTAGTGTGCAAGGACTTAGTACAGTTACAGATCAAGGCAGGCTTTGCTTTTTTCTTTTAGTAGACACTCGTCCAAAGCAACGTACAAGTGAGGGAAATGCCACATCGCGTCACATACATGCTATCAAGGAGATGACAGCCGCAGGTGTGGAGTTAAATGGACAAGGCTGCTTGCTCTCTGTTACATGGAACACGGCAGTTTATTTACTGGCCTCCAGGGGGCACCAGTATGCTGTAATTATGATAGCCTATTGAGAAAGAAGTGTTCGCACTTGAACGAATAGGGATCCCCATGAAGCCAGCTATCAAAGTCAACACTGCAGTGTCGTTAATAACCACAGTGGTAAAATATGAACAAAGATGAGAGGCGAGAGAGGCACACTGTGGACATGGTCGAGGGGAGCATCGCGCTGTTGCGGTAAACAGAGTGAATATTTCCAAAATAAGCGAAGGTCAGAGGAAGGGACAGGACACTGTGGGTTAGAGCAGCAGCAGGCGTGCGAACATAAGGGAAGGGCGATTACGTAAGAGCAACCGGTGAATAGAACCAGGGATCATTTTTCCAAGTGCATGAACTAATATGAACATAATTAAGAAAAACCACTAGTTAAGTGTGATTGCCGAGATGGGAGAATCAATACCAAATACACTAATCATGGCACAGCAAGAGGGGAAGGAAGCCCACGGAGGGCAGAGAAGGTTGACCGGACGGGTGATGCTACTGTAACGTTATTCTAATGTTATTGTAACCAAAACCAGCATGTTCACAGGACACTGCAGGGGAGCTGGACAGTCTGCAGCATTTAAACATTACGGGAAGCGACTGACGCCAGGCCACCAGCAGGGGTCAGCAGAGCACTGGGGGCAGGAGAGTAACATTACCTTTCACGTCCTCGTCCTCGATGGTGGTGTTGGCGCTCTCCGAGGACTCCTGGGGAGCGGAGAGGGGAGGAGACGGTCAGGGTTCAGTCCATGGCTAGAGGTGTGATGGCCCATAGGTGAGCAGGGGCCCCCCGTACTGTTACAGCAGACTACTGCTACTGCTACCCAGGAGGCAGTGTGGTGTTGGGATACCCCGCCCCACTTCTGATCCCGCTTGTGTGCGCACATCTCCAAACCGATGAGACGCCTTCCGCACCCTGCTGGCCAATCACGTTGGGAAAGCGGACATCTGCGCGCATGCCACGGTGTCAGACACAGGCCCGTCAAAAGAGGCCTCACGGGCCGCATTTCACATCCCAGCTTCCCACCTGGACTTCATCGCGGAGCTTCAAAGAGCGAAGCTGAGAAATGTTACTGTAAAGCTGCAGGGATGTTGCTCTGGTAACATTACAGCGGTAACATCACAGCCACTATGAGAACGAAGTTTAACAGGGAGACCAAATCAGCCGTGGGAAGCCAAGGAGCTTGAGGACACTCAACACAAACCGTCACCACGTGACTGCACCCATCCGAGGAGCAGGTCGGCGTCTGAAGGTGAGGCTCACTCCGCGAGTGCACATGGCGATTGCGTGCGTGTGTGTGTGTGTGTGTGCGTGCGCGCACACTCAGTTGCACTCGCGTTTTCCATACTTCAACTGAACAGATACTCTCCTAGCACCGACATACACACAGACACTCATCTCCGAATACCTTGTTTCCATCAGCTGGGTTGTGGATTACGGTAGTTTGAGGTTCCTGACCGGGGGGGAGGGAGGGAGAAATAAACACGGGTGAGACAGAGAACACTATCCAGCAGGCAGAGGAGGGAGGTAGGCCGGCACAGGTGTGGGGGAGAGAGACAGGCATAGGCTGGCAGCAACCAGGAGAGCGAGGGAAGAGAAAAGCTTCCTGTCGTGACACAGTATGGGCCGTAGACGGGCTGAGCGGGGCGTGGCCACCATGCAGGTTCAGTGAAGTCAGGCAGCGGAGAGCCAGAGCTACAGTGTGTGTCAGTCACATCACAATGAAGCTGGAACTGATCTCCGATCCAGCCACGTCCATCCCGGGGTCTGAACTCAATCTCACAAAAGGCATGCAGACCAGCACAAAAAACTAGAGGACACAGGAGTGAGACTAATGGAAAGGGCACATCCAGAGAAAGCAGAGAGGCATGCAGGGGGGAGGGGGGGCGTGTACCAGAGCAGGAGTCGGGACAGGCTCTTTGGAGCTGGTTACTACGTTGGCTTTGTTGTTAATCTGTAGGTGTGCACAGAAGAGAAAGAGAAAGACCTTAGAGATCAGGAACCAGGAGTGAGGAGGGAGTGAGGAGTTCACAGGGTTCCCAAAGCTGCAGGAGGAAAGCATTAGTATGACCGCAGCCCAAGGCACCCCGAAGCACCAGTCTAAGGCTAGGGGGGGACCTGCAGAGGGACGCCACAGCCTCAACCCCACAATCCAGCATGGGGGTCGATCCGGACAGTCCCCGCTGCTGGTGAGGGACAGCAGGGCAGCCTGACGTGACCCACTTGAGGCCGAAGTCACAGCATGCCCAACACCACTCACCCCAAAGAGTAAAACGCAACTCCGCAGAGCAAGTGGTTTTGGGAGCGACTCCTCTGAGAAGCCGCCCTCCTTCTCTTCAGGATTTACGTGGCAGTGATACCGTGCCTTTAAAAAAAGCCAGTTCTTTCTAACCCGATTAGCTGGTTGTGCCCCAGGACGCGTGTCCCCGGGGGCTGTGTCCCGTAGGGAACTTCAAAAATTACCTTCCCAATTAATCAGACCTAATTTACAGCCTACGCACGATGGAACTCGTCGTGTGTGCAAAGGCGTGCTTGCAACTCCAACCCGAGTCTGGACAGCGCCGTCTGCAGGGGCCAGGATACAGTTGTAGATGTGGATCAGTACTGGGAGGGACTGAGTGGGACACATCGTCACAGAGGGTGACACTGGTATGAGCAAAGAAGATGAGCAAAGAAGTCGTGACAGTGGCACCGGCAGCCAGGACAGCAAAAATTACTGGGAAAATAGCTTAAACCCCAAAAGCGGAGGGGGCTCTTACAGCTTTGAGAGGATACCGACAGATTTTGATGAGCATTCTTCCTGAAACCTTGCATGTGGGAACTGTAACCCAGCGACAGTAAACAAACAGTGACAAAGGTGAATCTTCTGGAAGGGCAACAGGAAAGGAAACCCAGGTCGTCAGCGGCTGCGTGACTGAATCGATCTGCTTGGTTTTGAGAAACTGGGCCACATCCTTGGCGGGGGTGGGGGGTGGGGGGTACTGCTCCATTAAATACTGCTCTGTGCAGTGATTAGGGCTGGCGAGCAGGTCAGGGGGGAGGGGTGTTTAATAAAGGCATGTGCACACCTTTACTGGGGAGGGCAGGATGCCAAGGCCCCCAGTGAGGCTAATCACCCCCCCCCCCCCCGTTTATACTGCCGGCCACGACACAAGAGGGAGGGAGCAAAGCACAGGTGTGGGCAGCCTGTGCCCAGAGTTGCACTGATGTCAGCGCACAGGCGGGGGGCCTCAGAGGTGTGTGTACATGTGTGTGTAGGTATGGAAGACCTACCTTCACACCGTCCGGCTTCTTGTTCAGCAGACTCTTGGCTGCTGTGGGGAGAGAGCAGGGGGAGGGGCGGTCAGGTGACGGCCAGGGACCACAAGGTAGCCTGACAATAACGGATGCTACCAAGGAGCCAATCAGATGCAGGGATGAGATGCGTATGCAAAAAGGGCAGCAGCGAATGGTCACCCGTGGCAGTGAAGGAAGCTGGTATTGGACACACAAGCTAAGGGCAGCACCAATTGGTCACACGCAGCAGCGATAAAGTGCCACAACCACCTGGAACAAAACTTAGGAAGCAAAAGGCTTTGAGGGAGCGGAAGCGGGAGCGGAGGTGAGGCAGAGGCGAGCACTCTGAGTGGTGCCTCCACCCCCCCTCAACACCCTGAGCTGCTCACACAAGCAACACAGAGAAGATGAGGCAGTAGGCTTACCTCAAGTGTAAGACGTCCCAAACAAGTGCAAGGGAAAGAGAGAAAAGATACACATAAATAACTCTTTGCCATCATATTTCAAACAGAACTGAGGCCTGACGGCAGTGGATTATGGGTACCAGATGATGATTTATGCAACACAGCAAAATAACTGATTATAGCCCCTTTACAGGGGGAGGGCAGTGCGTTCCCTTATAGCTGAAAGAACAACGGGATGGGAAATGGCAAAAGTCGTATGAGGTAGCGATAGGAGAGCTCTTTAGGCAGGGCTCATCTTAATGACTGCAATTTCATGGAGTAAGAAATGTGAAACATAATGGGGTTTTCATTATGCTTCCAAGAACAGAATGAGGAGTAGATGAGGAAAGGGAGAAAAGGAGAGGCGAGTACAGAAATGAGGGTTAGTAATCTTACAATAAAAGGCTTATTAATGCTCCGCTGTTACGTTAATCCAACCCAATGAATGATAATTTAAAACTTTGCAACATTTATTTGTATGCGCGTGTAAAATCGCAGGGAGGGTAGGAGAGAAATGATGTAATAAGGGATGGAGCAACAGGAGGAAAAGGGGAGGAGGTGATGAGGGGAGAACGGAGGAAGAGAGGTGGCATGTAAGGAGAGAGAGGAAGAGGCGGGAGGATGAAAAAAAGAGTGGAAAAGGGGGCAGGACAAGGAGATAAAGAGGGATGTAGAGAAGAGTGAGAAGGAGGAACACAAAGAAGGGAGAGGAGAGGAGGTTGCAAGGGAAGGAGCAAAAGGAAGGAGAGGAGATGAGGGATGCAGTGAAGTGGAGGGAGAGTAGAGGAGATGGCAAGGGATAAAGCAAAAGGAGGGAGAAGAGAGAAGGTAATGAGTGGAGAAAGAAGGAGAGATGGAGCAAAAGGAGGAAAAAGAGAGAGGGACAGCACAAAAGGAGTGAGGGGAGAAGGAGGTGAATGATGAGAAAGGATGGGAGAGGGCAGAAGGAACTGGTGGTGAGGGATGGAGGAAAAAAGGAGTGGAGAAGGAGGAGGAGGATAAGGTGATGACAAAGGCGGAGGAAAGAAGGAGGTGAGTGATAAGTTAAAGTAGGGACAGGAGAGGAGGTGGTGAGGGATGGAGCAAAAGGAAAGAATGGAGGAAGGGAGGGACAGAGCGAAAGGAGGGGAGAGGGCAAGACAGGAAGTGAGGGAGTGTGAAAAGAGGGATAGGAGAGGTGTTTGGGAACAAGGCAGAAAATTTGCCTAAATCAGTAATCAGAGGTTATGATAAACCAGGAACAATTAGAAAAATGCATCAAAATGGTGGATATGCTAATTTGGTCTGTCTGCTCCCATCTCAGAATAAGAACGCAGGTGGACATGCTCTGACACTGAACATGTGTTTCAATGACATTTGTGAGAAAGGGAGTGATATAGGAATCATGTGACGTCAGGAGGAGGAGCCTGATTGGCCACATCGCCATTTCTTGGTTATCTGGTGATGAAAGCTGAGCCTAAGGCAGAGCAGCCCCACCTCGCTGCATAAATGTCACTGTGCACGCAGTGCGCCACGTTAAATCTGCTGCAGCGAGGAAGGACGTGCTGGAAGACGACCACCTGAATGTTGCCGTGGCGAGTGGGGGAATGCACGCGCATGCAGAGTCACGGACATGCATGCACACACACACACAACCCCCAGGTAAGCTGAATGCAGAGACGAAGGTGGCTGCATTTAAATGAAAATCACATTCGAGTCATTATGCAGCAGGGCTGGGCCTGAAAGGCTCCACAAATCATAGGGCTAAAAATAGCCATCCATCCTTCAACACGACGCTGTTCCAAGAACGACTCGCTGTCTTCAAACAAGCGCATAATGCGCTCATGAATTATACATCAGTTCACCCCAAACATCAGATCGCAAACAAAAGACATTTTAAAAATACAGCCACCCCACCACAGCGTGCACCCCAGCAGCCAGGGAAACACTCTTGTTCTCCCTTAGATGGCTGCCCACCAATGTCATGGTTAGCAAAGAAAGCACCAGTCGTTCTCGCCAGGTTAAGCACTACCAGCTGAGGTCAAGTGGGCTGGCCATTAAACTCTCCGTTCCCCTATCCTCAAGCCGCTCTTCCGCCTATCCGATCCGCGGCCATGTAGAGGGGCCTGCGGTTGGCCGCGCCGTTTCCAGAGTAAGGCTTCGAACTGTCTGGGGCGAGGGGTTTGATGTCGCGAGACTGACGGGCCCATCTGGAAGCGACGCTACCCTGACTGGGCGCAGAGTGCGGCTTCAGACCTACCTGAGAAGTTCCGCGTGGCGAGCATGGTGGTCAGGATGGCACCCTGGGGAGAGAGCAGGAAATCAGGCGCGACTCGGCTCTGAAGTCCATCCGGAAGTGAGGTATTAAATGCCGGACACCCCCACCAACCGAGGGTAATGATTATTTCGCAGAGTCCCCTGATGATGGGGGAGGGGGGGTTGGGTGAAAGTCTCTGCTCCCATTGACCTACCTTAAGTTTCCTCCTGGCGTTGAACTTCTTCAGACACTCCACGGTCTCCTGCCTGTGCATCATGGAGGCCACAGTGGAGCGTTGCTGGATGAGCAGAGAGGGAGATGGGGGTTACAAACTGCGGACTAGCGTGGACAGGCCACGCGCAGCAAAGCCTTATGGGTACGTACGCAGATCCAGGGGTGCTTCAGCGCCTCGCTGGCTGTGATGCGCTTAACTGGGTTGATGGTCAGCATCTTGTTGATCAAGTCCTTGGCCTCCGGGGTCACGGTGTCCCACTCAGGAGACGGGAACTGCAAAGAGAAACAGGTCGTCACCCGCCGACTACAGACACCCAGTCTCACCTCGGTCCTTTACGGCCTCAACTGTAACTCGCTAAACCACGATCTGACCGACCATCTTCTTAGAATGGAGACAAAAACCAGTTAGCAAGCAGATGAGTACAGACTAATCCACGCCATAATGTTCACAAGTGGACTTCTGCCACTGGAGGGAGCCGTGGAGCAGGATCCGCTGCTTATTTGGGTCAAGTTAAGCCAGGGCCAAACATCTGCGTCCTCCCACCCCCTGGCCATATCCCCCTCCCCAGAGAGAGGCTGTCAGCACAGAGAATCTGCCATGGGCGGGGATCGCACAGTGACAGGAGGGGAATCTGTGTGCTTCACATACAATAAAATTTGTAACATACAGGGTACCGCACACTAGGAGAAAACGGTGGAAAACTTCTGTTAACACAAATAGAGAAAATAAACCACGCAGAGGACATACAGAATGATTCACCTCCAAACAGGGGAACATGCATTTTAAATAGACATTTACCCCAAATAACGTTCACAATGTTTAATTATCTCCATTCTTTCTCCCTTACATCTCTCTCCATATCCGAAGCAAACAGAACAAAGCGAAATAAATGAAGCTGGATTTCAGCAAGGTTTTTATCCAAACTATAAATGGTTTTTCTTTTGGGGGGGGAGGGGGGGGTTTCCATCACCACGGCGACTGGATGAGTCATCTCAGAAGCAGATAAGTGTGTTTCCCTCAACAAGTGCAGGGCTGAGCCCGTGCGCCTACACGTCAGGGTGGCAACAGCGCCCTCCACAGGAAAATGGCAGCGCAGCAGCATAGTGGTTAAGGAGTGTGCACAGCACAAGCGGCTGCAGGGAGGTGCCGCAATGCATTCTGGGTTCTTTCCCCAGGTCAGTGCACAGGTATCACGTCTGATTAATACACTTCACCCACTAATTAACTGCCTGCTTAATTGAGTTTATCAACCAGAAAAGTACTTTCTCAGATACTTATTCGTCCCCTTGGTAATGAGACCCACAAGGACGGTTTAATTAAATCATCCTCAACTGCAATACTATTCATTAATAAAATTTAAGCATTTTTTATGTGAAACACTTTTTAAATAACGAGTACAATCTCCCATTTTGGTGGTTTGCTCAGCAATATCATCCCATTAACAGTGTTGGAGCCTTGCAGCTTATTTACGTCATAAGGGGACTGACCCAGGATCAGGTGGCCAGCTGTGAGGCACGTCTGCCAAGAGCCACCAGGCCCCCATACAGCAAGGGGGGGGGGGGGGGGGCACGTGGAGGGACTGAGGAACATAAAGTAGGATTGGGCAGTAAGCCAGGGGAAGACGTACGAGGGAAGTGAAAGGCAAATTATCAGGAGTATGGAGGTGAAGCGACACGGCTGAAGATGGGGCTGCCATGGGGGGGCGGGTAAGGTGCCATTACGGGGACTTAAGAGCAGGCAAGCTAATAACAGCTGAGGCAGAAACGGCAGCGTCACTAAACGTGGTGGGGGCACCTCCAGTCTGACAGACCCACTGCCAAACGGGACCGTTTTAAGCCTTTTGGTGCTGTGCTGCCCTGGTCCCATACGATCACATGCAGTCACAGGGCCCCCCCCCCGACGACGAAGGCCCCCTGGCAATGTGTCCATGTAACTATGGCCGACTCCCAACAACACCGACTGCTCCAGCCTCCGTGGGGGGGGTGCACTCACATCGTAGGCTCCAGCCTTGATCTGCTGGTAGAGCCTGTGCTGGTCCTCGTCCCAGAAGGGGGGGTAGCCCACCAATAGGATGTAGAGAATCACACCTGGGGGAGAAGAAAGAGGGCGATGGAGAGCGGGGCGGCAGGCGGTAACCATGTCAACGGCAGGGGGATTTACCCGTGGTAGCAACCTAGATGTACGGGAAGCCAAGATATGCATTTGGGACACGCGATATCGGAGCAGAGCATGCGGTCGGCCACTCAGGCGGACAGGCTGCTGCTGCTGCTTACCACAGGCCCACATGTCCACAGGCTTTCCATAAGGGTCTTTCCTCAAGACCTCTGGAGACAGGTAGCCTGGCGTGCCAGCAAAACCTGCGAGGGAGGGAGGGAGCGAGCGAGCGAGCGATCACTGGGGCTGAATCTCTCTCACGCGAACCCTTCAGAAGTGCAGGATGTCGATACTCACCGAACCAAGCCTGCTGATCGCCCTGGACCTCGATGGCCAGACCAAAGTCGGCCAGCTTCACCGCCGCCCCCTTCAGTTTGCTGGCTAAAAGCAAATTCTCTGGCTTCGATTCAAAGACAAAAGAAGAGTTTGGGACAGTTTCAGCGTTCCTCGTGCACAGAGGGCGGCCCTGGGACCCCGCACAGCGCGTCACATCCAGGGGATGTGCGACTCGCTCCCGGCGAGGGTGTGAGGTCAGGATTTGGGGGGGGGGGGGGGGGGTCTAGGACATGCGCCATCGGCTGCTGGCAGCTGGCCCCGCCCACCTTCCGTGGCTAAAGCTTATGCGTTTTAGTACTTTAAGAATCATTTAGCATTTGGTAGCAAACAGATTGTTCCGTGATAAGATTGTATTCTGCTGTAGCTCTAAGGGCATCCAATTAAACGAGCTGTCAGACGGCAGTTTTCTGAATGATTGGTTCAGAGCTCTGTCAGTCACGGTGGGAGGAGTCCAATTACGCATGCTCAATCAAGCTAGAGGAACGAAAAAAGTGGCATGTTAAAATGAATAATGTATTTGCTGACATTTCAAAAGCAGTTTCTCTTAGGCTTTTCCATGCATAATTACATGAACCATGGTCCACTTTGCTTATTTTACCATTAAATATTTCCCAGGATATGTGCAGACAATCACTCTTAATAGCTTAAAAAGCATGTTTTACAAATAGGAACCGCTTTACTTATGCGACAAATACATGTATCCATTACTTCGACGGTGGAAAAAGGACCAAACCAAAAAGTAGAAAATGGAATGAATTTCTCATATGGTAACAAAATACCCAACGTGGTGTCCTTAAGTTATCTGCTCTCGGTGCTGCCCCCGCCTCTGACAGGGTGCTCCCCAGGGCGGGGCTGGACACTGGATACCTCTCGGGAAGCTCTGCACAGGACACTCACCACCCCGAACAGGCCAGTCACGATTAGGAAAAGCCACTTTCTGAAAAGCAAATCTCACTGGTGGGAGGCTGCTTTCTGGGAGCCCACCTCGGGTCCCCCCCGGCCGGAATGTTAATCCATCACGCTGCTGCAGTGACTCACAAACTGCCGCAATTACCCCCAGCGCAATATGCATCTTTTTTCTTTTTTTTTTTTTTTTTTACCAGAGTGACTCAGGCAGTGTGTGAGGTGTGACTGGGGCGCCCATCAGCGTCTGCTCGCACTGGGACGTGGCGGCCGCCCCCACAACCCGGCCCACGCCACAGAGCGCCTCAAACCGGCAACACCCGCCAGGAGGGGAGCGCTGCCAAAACAAAGAGCTGCTCTGGCTCCCGGCGGCCTGGCTCAGGCCCAGGTACAGAGCAGCACGCCCTGGAGACAAGAGGCAAACAGCGCCCCCTGTCTACTGAACCGAGCACAGCAACCATGTCCTGGCAGACCAGCATTACATCCTCGTTTGATCACTAAACTAACACTCCATGCACACGGAGAGCATTAGGGCTTGATGTGTACAGGTGGCGTCGTCAGCACACCTGCAGACCCGGCCAGAAATACCCCCCC
>JAODUD010000015.1:15187031-15199250 GCA_026784285.1 Stomatorhinus walkeri | reverse complement strand
GCCTGGCATAATCAGAACCCCCCCCCCCCCCCCAGTCTCCAATTTGAAGAAACCAATTACTTCTGAGAACCTCAGACAGCACGCTTCAAAACAACCTCATGCTAAGAGCAGGACGCACCGTCCACTGGATTTAACCACCACCATGAGAAAGTGAGGACCCCACTGCTGCTGCCCGAGCAGGTCACCTGATAAACATTTAAGGCAGTCTGCAAACAGAGTTTCTCCCCATAAACACCAAGCCGCCCCCCAGTCATTTTTATCTGACGTTCTCTCCCTTCTGGCAAGTGTCATTCTCAAAAATTCAATCTCAGCCCTTGACCCGAAAGAGGAGAACATCCTGTATTCACTGGGCCTGCAAGTGTGCTACATTTACGAGGAGACAGACCTCCATCAAGCTAAAGCTTAAGTGCAACTGAACGAGGAACATGTAACAATATGGAGATGAACGCCAGGGAGAAGCTGCATTCTGTAACCTGCACTGGAAAAGGCCGCCAAAAGAGCAATGAGGACGCCACCCTCTGAGGGGCGCTGAGTCGCATGGCAGGCCTGGGGTTTTGCATAGAATTTGCAAAAAACAAAACAGACAGTGGGCCTACGGAACCAAAACACGGTGGATGAGCAGCGGCCACCCTGTTAAAGGTGGTCACACAGCCCACGGCCTCAGGCCGCACACACGCACACAGTACGCAGGCCTCACGGGTGTGCGAACACTGAGGCAGCCCCCAGCCAGTCAGCAGGAGCAGGTCCCCAGGCCTTCAGAGAAGACAAAGCGAGCGAGACATCAAAAAACAGCAATCCCATAAGGCCGAGCACTCTGGTACTCAGGCCAGCAGAAGTCAATGAGTTGAGTGCTGGGCTGACAGCGTCCCAGCATCACTGTAACGCCCACTCTGTCACTTTGTGCCAACTGACCGGTATCACAGTGTGAGAGATGGAGAGACCCAAGATGGACAGACAGGAAGAGGAGACAAGAGAAGAAACGAGAGAGAGGACCCAAAGGAGCAGTGGGGGAAGAAAGGAACAGAAAGACAAAACACTGCCAGTCACAGATAGAAGGCAGAAAGAAAGAACCGAAAAAGAACAAAGGAGGAACAGAAAAGGAGAAAGGCAGGAGCCAGAGGATCAGGCCCCTTCAGGGACTCCGCTGACGGCAGTGGGTAGGTTAAATATAGCCGTGCAGGAATAGAGTGGTGTGGGCGTCTGCAAAGCCGGAGGCGCTGAAAATAAGGGCTCGCAGAAATCAGAGCCAGCAAGTGCTGCCGCTGGGGGGGGCTTGATGCCAGGAGGGCACCAGGCATGCGTCACAGGAATGCCGCAGGCATTCACAGGTGTGTTACGGTAATATTAGTGGGCTGCTCTGGCCATTTCAGGCCGATAGCGGCGCCTCCTTAGCCAGATGCTGCCAGCCCGTGCGCCCCAGCTGGCAAGCTCATGGACCCATACCGAGCTCCGCGCCGCACACTTCACACACACAGGCGTTTTGGTAGAGCCTTGGCACCACGAAAGCCGTCAACACAACTGAGCGTGTGCATCTCGTCTCAAATTAACATGGAGAAATACAGAAATATTCAGTGAATGTGCAAACGCACTCCAGCTGCCGATGGGGGCTTGCATGACCGCGGCAGGAGCATGGTGCATTAATGGGGATGCCTGGAGAAAATCACAATGCAGAGAGACCATGGACACTCTCCACAGGGTCGCCGACAACTCCAAGGAGCAGACAGGAAGTAAGCTGGGAGAGGACACTAGCACTCAAACAGGAAATGGCTCGTTTACAAAAAACATGTGGTCAATCTGAGGCCTGAGGCCTCTAAAAGTGCACCCTATCTGCGCGGCCATGGGGTTGGCCTGCATTCAGATGCAGGGCGATCGAGTTTTCATGCTTTTTCTGAAGGGCACGGGATAAAAAGTCACAGTATGATCTGACATTTGCTTTGCAGTTCTAGGGCTCAGTGAGGAACACAGTCAGAGAGACTGAGCAAATAACTGCGTTTCAGGTGTAATACAGGAACAAATACAGCCCCAGAGAGCGACCAGCGGAGACGAGATTTAGCAACACTAAGAATAGAGGCAGATCAAACGGGGAAAAGATACACCGGGATGAGTGTTACCTGGGGGCAAAGAGGGCTCAGGAAGGAATGAAACCATCTGCATGACATCAGCATCTCAAACCTCAGGGGAAGCTGCTCCTTGGCTCCTGTACAGCTGCAATGTTTTTAAGGTTACAAGGGAGGTTAAGCTGCCAGGAGACTGTGGAGGAGCCCAGGAGATTCTCTATGGTCCAGGACGTATCAGCAGCAGAGCCAGCACGGCATATGGAAGGCCTGCTCGCGTCTGACAGGCACGTTTCGTAGGAAGGACCTTGGCGTTCAGGAAGGACAGACTGTGTAGGCGTCTCAAGGAATCCTGCAGGCAGCAGCGGCGCAGGAAAAGACAGCCGGTCTCAGCATGGGTCCCAGACAGACGCCCCCATCTGCAGGAGAGAGCGTGCAGGCCAAACACCGACCCACATCTACCACAGCGGGAATTTAACTTTAAAATGGGGAGTTTGTAGCTACAGGGCCACTGATCCCCAACTGATAATGAGAATGCAAGGAGAGTCAATAAAATGCCAAAAACTAAGCCACAGGAGGCAAACAGGCCCAGCATAGAGCCACGATGATGGGGGAGGCGGAGCGGCGATTCCCTGCTGCCGTGGGGATCTCTCCCCGCGGCTGCTCCCTGGCTCAGGGTGTCTGGAGAAGCCAGGCACACAGCCAAGGTACAGACTCCCTAGAGCCTGTCGCTCTCCTGCTCTCCTCCACACACCTTCTGCCCTCATCTCAAAACAGTGCAGAGCACCAAAGCTCACAACGGTTCCGCTGGGGACTCTAAACAAGAACGTCAACACAGAGGTCTGATCCAGCAAAGAGGAGCTGTCCTGTCACTCTTTCAGTTCTCCCTCATCATCTATCACCCCAGAGGGACAGCTGACCATCAGTGATCCAGGGAAAAGATGCTAGAATGGCCAAACACACATGTACCTTGTGTGCACCCTGGCGGTGCCACCGCACATCCTGTAGGGGCCGGGCAGAAGGACCCCCAACACACCACAGCCCACAAGCAACAGGCACTCCAGTTCCTTACTGGATTTTCAAACTGGTATCAGCTGTATCAGAAGCCTGAGCACAGAAACACTCTGAATGAGTTCGCCGAGACGGCAGTCAATCATCCTGAGTAACAAAGGGTGTTGCAGGGATGGTGATGCTGTAATGGGTTTATTTACACTGCTGTAGCCAATGACCAGCACCAATAATTAAGCAACCTAGGGCTCCTCCTCCAATCGTGTCACTTAGAGTGGGATGGGGGGCAGGGCGGAGCCACACAGAGGGGACAGCAGAAGCATGGGACCTGTGAGGGGTCCAGTCAGAAGTAGTGCTGAGCAATTTTAATCGTTTAAAAATCGATTAATTTGAAATTTAAGGTGATTTGCCAAGAAAATTGCTATATTATACACACAATAATTATGAGAATGAAATATCTGCAACATTAATACATAATGCAGGGCTAAACCAACCAGACAACATTGGCGGCGGCGTTTTCATCATTCACCTGGAATATGCACTACTGCTTTTAGCGGGAGTAAAATCTCCGTCAATCCATCTTCTATACCCCCTTGTCCTTTAGGCCAGCACCTATCCTGGAAGCTACGGCTGCAAGGCAGGGAATAACCCAGGATGGGGCGCCAACCCACTGCAGTGCGCACACGCACCATGCGGCACATTTCTACCCCTACGGGCAAAGCGGTAACTCGCCTTAGCCTGTTTCTGGACTGTCGGGGGAAATGGAGTACTCGGAGGAAACCCTACGACGACACGGGGAGAACACGCAAACTCTACACACAGGGACCCATAGAAGAGACTCAAACAAGTGTCCCACTGACGTCATGCAACAGTGCTAACCACTGTGCCACCCCCATGGAGAAAAAGCGGCCATTGTAAATTATATAGCACACTAATAATGTTGTGAATATGGCAGGCTTTATGTGGGCATTTTTGTATTTTTATTTCTGGTCTATGTAAAACAAATGTTAGTTACTATCGTGAGTCGTTTCTAAGTTTGGGGGGGAGGGCTATATTTTTTCCTTGTGTTGCCCAGCACTAGACAGAGGTGGATGTGACATGTCAGCTTGCAAATGGCACTCCCCCACGCCACTCAGAGGTTTGAGAGCTGCACAGGGAACATCAGGAATGCTCCGAGATCTGTGCAGAGAGCTTCAGAGCAGCTCTGCTTTGTCATGGCGATGGGGTTCATCCGTGTCTGCAGCATTCCCTGTCTCCATAGCAACAGTACCAGAGGATTCCCCCATCGCTAACAGAAATGCTTCATACCTCCCCACTTTGCGATTTGAGTACGTCGTGGAGCAAAACTATAAGGTTATCCCGCACACCCCCAGCAGAGATGCTACAAATATGGCAGTAAATGAGCAGAGAGCAAGACCTTCAGACATGGTACCAGGCCAAAACCAAAGGGGTGGGGGGGGTAAGCAACGACAGCCAGCCATATCTGACAGCTGAAATCAGACATTTAACAGGAATCCCAAGCACTGCAAAACCCGAGTGTGACATCCCCTGGGTTTACATGATTAACCTCCCCCCCAGAGGGATTCCCCCATGGTCCCAACCCCCCACCCCTCAGCCGAGGAGGCTACTGCTGGCTCTACTCAAAGCTGGACATTCTGCTGAGACTGCAGGAAGATCCTGAATGCCCTGTGTGAGGAACCCCGCTGGGACACTGCAGTCTGTGCTGAGCCTAAACGTGGCCAGGGAGAGCTTATCAGTGCGGCAACCAGGAGAGATGCTCTCCAGAATCCCTAAAGGCAGAGCGGAGAGATCCAGGCAGCCGAGGCAGCGTTCGGCCAGGTCTGCCCAGGTCAGCTAAGGTTAGGTTAACCTACCTAGAATCCTCTACAGCGGCCCTGCCCATTAACCTGCCGTCTAGCCCGATGAGCCGAATACATGCTTTCCAGGACTCGCTGCAGTGGAACTACCTTTGCATGCAAATGTCGTCTTGCTGGCATCCTGTATTCAGAACCAGGAGCTGCAAGGCAGCAGGATTACGCTCCCACACTGAGCTCCGTCCATTACAGCTCATAAAATAAAATAAAAAAAAAAAAAAAACGCTTTAGAGTAATAAAAGGCAAGGGGGACTCCGCTGTGACTGCGCACGGGGTCACACTGCATAGACAGCCTCAATTCTTTTAATTCATCCACTTTCCAAAACTAACTTGGCAGCCAATTTAGGGGCCTAAATGATGTCTGTTGTCACTGTGCACGAGACATCATATCAGGACCGAAGCTGCACCTAGAGGAGGGTGACGGGATAGGGAGAACGGCAGCAGCCCTGCAGACTCCGCACCACACCATTTTAATGACGTGTGTGTGTGTGTGTGTGTGTGTGTGTGTGTGTGTGTGTGTAAAACGTGCACGGTGCAGAATGTGAGCAGAGGCAGGCCCGTGCAGGGTCGGACTAAACCAAAGCAGGGTGGAGGCATAAGCTTTCCTCCTGAATTCGGGGCCAGTTTAAAACCTGCAGAACCCATTGCTACTGCAGCAAGTGCTTGTCTTACTGCAGACCCCTCATATCTTAAGCTGAGCACCGTAAGCTGATCCTGGCGGCCTTCTGGCTGCACTGCAAATGTCAGTGTATGGTTTCAAGCATACATCATACAGTCAGATAAAGAGAATAACTTCACAGCACATTATGATAAAGTCCATGGTGGCTGCAGTTGGCCCACGACTGCGTCTCCGCTGCACATTAAATAATAATCCAGGCCCTTCTCATGAGGGACACTCGAGCCCGGTTTCGTCATTCAGCCCCTCCGGGGGCAAATGCAAATATCCACATTGAGCTCTGGAAAGTTTTATACACAAGGCAATAACTGGTTAATTCTTTTCACCATCCTCACAGGCAACATTTGCTGTGTACACAGAGTCTCGATTACAATCACTGATGAACCCAGGCTTCTACATTTTAAGGACTAGCTGAATATTCGAGCATCATTAAAATCCATCAGATTATGAAAACAGGTTATTGCAGAAACATGGTGACAGCTATGTGCAGAGGAAGGCTGGTTCAATAGGACCCAGGGAACATGAACGGGGGAAAGCCATACATCTGCTCCAAGTCAGCATCACAAATGACATAACGGTCTCACCGTTACACCCCGGCACAGAGCAGCAGTCATGTCAAAACTACAGGCTGACAAATGGAAGCTTTCAAATTGATGCTCTTCAGCAGCAGTAGTTCAAGCAAACTGCAATCAATGAATGCTGACGTGGAGGAAAAACCTTGAGACCACAGTGATGACCGGACACACAGTAACAGGACAACAGAGGGCCAGGTATCGGGGATGTGCTGCCCTGCCTGCAAACTAATGCCAAACCAGCCGCCTGGGATTGGCTGGGAGAAAGGCGGGGCCTTCAGCAGCCAATGAAGCTCTGGATTTTGCGGCCATGAGATCATAACCTTTCACCTTTCAGCAGTGACAGCAGGGCTGCCCCAGTCCCTAAGCACCTTTCACAAAGCACTGGCTGCTGTTCTCCAGCAGGTGTTCGAGGATGTGGCAACAGCAGCAGGAAGTCATGTTGGCCTCCCAGCAGCACGGTTGGGCACCCTGATCCCACCATCTGGACTCGCCAGCCCGAGTGCATCTGCCTGTGAAACCGCGGCCCGCGTACAACCCAGGTAGTGCCACACAGACTCCGCAGTGGGCGCTCTTCTTCCACAATTGGGGTGGGAGGGGATGGCCACAGACACAGTAGCATGTAGCATGGAAAGCTCTGGTCTGGCCAGAGGATGGAAAATGACCTCACAGCAACTCAATCCACTAATTTACAATTATAATCACCCAGCTCATCGCTATCCTTCCAGACAACTGTTTACATGCCTCCCATGTTCACTTCTGCCGAGCCACTCAATCTGCTGAACCCACCCCCGGCTGAATTTAACATTCTAGTCCCCAAACTGCAGCAGCTGGGCACGCACGGAATAAGCGGCTCTGAATCTGCCTGGGTTCACGCTGGAGGACAGCCTGTCGAGAGCTTCACATCTCACTCAGGAACTCTGCAGCCATTCCCGACATGAGAGCTGAATAACAGCCAAAACAGTCCCCACCCCCGCAAACCAAGGACAGAAATCCAGACACAGCATCCACCATGTCCCATTCCTCTTCCCTAACCAAGCAGTCAAACCACACAGAAGTGTCTGAGGTGGCCAGGATAAAACTCAACAATTAGGGATACTCTGGAAAACAAGACTCAAAACTTGGGACTAGCAGGCACAGTCCTCCCCCTCGGCTCTCCGGGGTGACCATGTGACCACTCCTCCGCTCCTCGATGCTGAGGTTCGATTCCGGTAAGTCTGGCTCCTTAACTGTCAAACCACCTGCTTCCCAAAATGAAAACCTTCAGGTTTGTCTGTGCTGGCCTTTATTACTCTATTCAAAGTGCATATTTCCATCTGCACAGCCTGTGACAGACACACGGAGAATCTCTGACCACATTGAAATGAGAAATTTGTTTATGGGTGGGGACTCGTTTCCACAGCAACAGCTGCCAGCTGGGGGCAGCATTAGTTTCTGGATCTTCACCGCCAGCCCTGAATGGCGCAGAGATCTGCAGGATTTGGGGAGACGGGGTGAACGGGGCGAAGACGAATCACAGGATATTTTGAAGACACAACCTTAAAAGCCCAGAGCTGATGCCTGGAAATAAGCTGTGACACAGTATGAAGACGCTCTGCAGGCCGGCTGGCCACATCGCCACTTCCTGATAGCGCCAGCGGCTGCCGCGTCCGCTATACTGGGTGCAGGGTGTCAAACGGGCGACAACGACGTGTTTAGTCACGCCAAGAAGTGCTTCTGTGATGCGGAGGATTCCCTGGCATGCGGCGGCCCGCCCCATTAACATAGCCGGCTGTCTGGCCGAGTTACGTGGAGGGGGCTCAATCACATTATAGACACAGCGTGCGCGGTCAGGGCTGACCGGCAGACACTCCAACTCCATTAAAATCACACCAATGTTAATAGAAAATTGCACAGCTGAGCTTCAGGAGAAACTACATCCCACCCAGCAACAAGCAAGGAGAACAGGAGCACAGTGCCGTGCGAGATTAAAGACATTTCAGGCTGCGTGATTTAAGTAAAGACGGGAACAGAATGCAGGGAAGAGTTAGGAGTACACACAGGTCTATGAAGGGGGGGGGGGGTGGAGGAAACTGCAGTCATTCCGAATCGGTGCCAGTGTGAGTGTGGTTCCAAACTCGAGTCGCCCCCATGTCATGAGACCAGGGGGTCAAACTGAGAAGCAGAGAATGACTGGTGTTGATCTTTCAGAGTAGAGGCAGCAGGTTCCTGTGGAGGAACCCGTACATCCAGGGGAAAATAAATGCTTCGTGCTTAAAATATTTTCTGCGGTAGATCACCAGCAGCTGCGATAAAGCCGTGGATTGAAGGCCAGAATTGAGGTCAAATAAATAAAGCGGGTACAGGAAGACTCTCAGGTCTGTACCACTCTACCAATACACTCAGGATTGTTACACACCCAAGTCCACAGGCTAATTACACAACAGGACGCTGGTCAAACTGGCCGGCCTCTATTCAGAATGATCTAATGAATTACAGTCCAAATAACATTATCCACTGTGGTAAGCAGTTCAGGCATGACACTCCAGATAAAAGCAGCTCTGCGGGCAGATAAAACGCGGAAGTACAAATCCATCAAAAACGAGTTAAAGAGCAGACATTCCTGCAGTGACGCGTGCCCATGTTACCGGAGGTGTACCTTCTCTGCAGTAAAACTAGACGTTTCCTCACGACCGGCGGCAGCGACACGGATCACCAGGTGTGTCAGGTCAGGATAGGTCAACTGGGAGTGGGGGGTGGGGGGGGTTCAGCACATTCAGGGGAGGACGAGGCATGTACCATTAGCAGCAGAGTCCTGGAGGATAACCGGTGGCAGCAGACTGCTAGAGAGCAGATGCAGGCCTGGGTCTCCTCACGGATTTGGCACTGAGGGAAGAGGTGGCACATGGAGGAGACGCCTTGGGATGAGCAGCCAGGGAGGACATGCGGTGCCTACTCACACCTTCACTCCAATGCCGTTCCTAAGCCGGCTAAAAAGTACCACGTCATGTAGGTCATTTTAAGTTTACTTAAACACAGGTCAGATCCTGAACACTCGGTCCCGCGCAGCACCGGGAATGGACCTCAGACTCCGCAACGCGATTAGAACATCCTCCGTGATCTCTGCAGGCTCACGCGAGCAACAGCAGATTAGGCATGAACGCAGGGAGCCATTAGCTTTCAGCATTCCCTATTTATGTCGCCGCATGCCCGGACAGACCCCAGGCTCGCTTAGCGAGGAGGCCCCAGGGCAGTTTCCCCATGATGATAGCAGTAAGGGAAATGCGGAAGGGCAGAGAACGGGTCCCTTCCAAAGGAGAGCCGTTCCATGCCACACCGGCAATGGGCCAAACTGCAAAGTATTCACAACACCGAACTGTACACATTACCACAGAGTCCCATCGCCTCACACACGTCTGATGTTACACAGGCACGTCCGCTTACAAGGAGCCTGGACCATCAGCACTGCAGCAAAACCCAGACACTTTTGGGAACATCTACCCTTGTTTCCCACCTTCACAGCCTAGCAAGCAGCCAGACACTCACCCCTATGTGGGGCTCGTTATGAGAGGATGCCTCATTTAGCCAAATAATCACCATCTGAAGGCAGAAAGTAATCAGCCGCAAGTACAGCATCATCATCATCGCGGGGTGTTTATTACGAAACCGAGCTGATGGGTTCAGCTTAACAGGAGCCGCATGCGCGTCCGTTCACAGCTGCATGGCTGCACCATTTACTGCCCAGCCTGGGTCTGAAGGAGTTAGGAGGCTGATGCTCTTTTGCATGAAGAGCTTTGGCTTTAGAGCTGAACTGCATTGCAGGACCAAAGAGTGACCCCAGGATACACAGACTGACGTCAGGCTTTGTTCCAGCACATACCTTTGCATTGTCATCTTTCAGGGATTTCCCTCCAGCTCAAACACACGCAAGAAACTCACTGGAGAGACCTATTTGCCAGACACTGATAAAAACTCAGAGATACACAGTAACACCAGGTAGTCCCCAACGACACTTGCACACAGGCAGCAGCCTTAACATGACACTACCTAGAGCTCCATGCAGCGAGGGCCTGCTCTCCGGCAGGAAGACTCCACTCCACAGAGCAGCTCTTTGGCAGCACAGCGATAAGCAGAAGAAAGGCAGCGTGCTGCCATCCGTCATCTGCTTGCCTCTCACACGCAGAACCGCTGGCTCGTTCACTAGCGAGGCGTGCAGCCCTTTCAGGGCTGGCCCCGGGCGGCCAGGTCTCCCAGACAGTCAGTCTGACGGGGAAACCAGGACATGGGCTGAATTATAACTGTCCGCCGGAGCGGGAGAAGCGTGCTCAGCCTTCAAAGGCCAGCCAGGTAGGGAAAACCCGAGAGCTGAGAGCAGCTAAACACAGAGATCCTGCAGATCGAGGTGGGTTAGAGGGAACGGCGCCCCCCCAGCCGGCAGACATCAACCATACAGACATTGGGAAGCCACCCCACCTAAACACCTAGCGGAGGGCTGGAGGCACCTGGCAGGTACAGAGCAGTGAGGAGACCCCCCAGCTAGGAGAGCAGTGTGTGTTCCTCACTGGCAGATGGCCACACTACTGGGCCTTAAAGGTGAGCTGAGCCATGCAGACATTCCATGCTCCTCTCCTCCCCTCCCCCTTCAGGGAGTCACCCTGCCAAATACACAGACACTCAGCAAAGTCAGAGACTGGGCCTGCTGCCTCCATCTCGCCATCAATCCAGAGCGGAGTCGTCCTTAATTAAGGTCAGAGTGAGGCCCCCGTGCTCCTGCCAAGTGCTCCTCGGTCACTGGGAGAGGGAGACACTAATTAAGGGTGCCCCCGCCCTGCAGAGACTGCCCTACTTGGTAAATTAGGACTCCATGTGATGCCTCGGGGATCGCGCCGCCCGCCTCCTTGCGGGACCGAGCCAGGCCGACGCAGTTTCCCCGAATACACACCCAAGTCTGGTGACCCGAGGAGACGGGATGTGGGTCACCGTGTCAACAGGCTTGGACTGATGTGGGCAGCAAGGCCCCCCACAGCTGCAGCATGCCTCCCCATGGGCAGCAGGCACAGCAGGTAAGTGTAGACACCCCTCCCACCATGCCATCTACCAGTGGTTCTCAACCTAGGCCCACCAGACAGTCCACATTTTTACTCCCTCCCAGAACACCTGCACCAAACAAGTAATCGAGAACACCAAATACCTGGTTCAGCTGAGAGGGAGTGAAAACGAGGACTGGCTCAAGGCCCGGGCTGAGAAACGCTGATCTAGTAGACATGTTAGTTTTCCAACAGTGCTTCCCCACTCTGTCCTCTGCCAAGCTGCCCTGCCCCTTCAACCAGGCCATACAAAGCACAGGATTCTGCTTCAGCAACTCTTACCTACAGGGAGTATTCTGCATGCAGCCATTTTTGGGGTTTGACTAGGTGCTAAATGACACATCAAGCGATCATGCCAGAAAAAGAGCACACCCCACCCTGCCTGGAGGGTGCTGTATTCCCACCCACCCCCTTCAAAGCACACACCTCCAAAACAGCTAAGAGAGATTCTATGCTAGCTTTGAGAGCAGCGCAAAAAGGTAATCCCTCTTTTCTCGGATAAATATTGATTTTTTTTCTCTAATCATTATATAAGGCGGGCGGGTGCCCCGTCATTCGCAGACCACAGCAGCGCTCCCCAGGGAGCTCGCGGCAGGAACAAAAATAGACAGAAGAACCCAGGCAATAAAGCCGACACAAACCAGCTTATGGTGGGGGAGAGGAGGGGGGAAAAAAAAAAAAAAGGAAAAAAGGCTTCACGATGAAAGATGGGGAAGCAGAATTACCAGGTAAAACCAAACATCAGGCAAGCTCAGCGCTCATGCATGGGCCCATAAGGCCCCGCTGAGAGCCGTCTTGGAGGACAGGGTCTCAGGGAGCAGGAAGTACAGGGCATTGTTATGAAGGGGCCACACAGTACATGCTAGTAAGCAGCCTATCAGCATTACATTACGCGCGATATCTCGGCCCAGGAACGTCGTAGGAGCCTGGGACCGACGTCATCGGATTGCTCTCGGCCGGCCGCGTCAG
>JAODUD010000015.1:15167050-15181490 GCA_026784285.1 Stomatorhinus walkeri | reverse complement strand
CGTGGGGGGGGGGGGGCCACAGAAAACCAAGACTTTGGTCACCACTGAGTACATAGACAGCTACCAGAATACACACACACACACCTGATGTTTTATTACAACCCACACTGACGGCACTTCTTAAGCGAACAATTAACCCGATGAAGAGGCTGTCGGCGGCATTCATTTCGAAGGGATTAAGCACACAAACTACTCAGGATCCGCTCCACAGAGACACGTATGGCACCCTCCGAAGTCATAGCAAGCCAATTAAAAAGGGGGCGGTGGTGCTTAAAGGCCACTAATGACTCTCAGGACCTAGGACCCCCCCCCCCGAGAGCCGAGACCCCGCAGATCACTGGCGGCCGACGCTCACCTGCGGAGGCGCCTCACCCGCCGTGCGGGTCAGGGCTGTCGCGCAAAACCACCCGATCCTAGCCGCCCCCGCCGCCCGGACACGCGTATTAAATGCACCCACCACACAGCACCGCTTCACCTGTAACCTTAACTAAAGGATTAATAATGAGACGCGCACGGCAGCGGCGCCGCTCACCAACACCGCAGACGCACGGGTCACCTTACGAGTCGGGGTTACGCCGGGCCGCCTCAGGTCCGGTCCGGTCCGGCCGCGCCGGCGGCTTCTCTCACGCTCATCCCGTCGCAACGGCTCCCCACGCCCCCCCAACTACGCGACTGGCAGTAAAACTATATTTACTCACTTTTTTTTTTGGCAAAACGTACCGGGGAAAACCCCGCTAAAGAGCCGGACAGGCGTTCAAATGGGTTTAATGGGCAGCCGCACACTTGACGGGAAGGAGGCGGCGGCTGTCGGGGAGGCTCCGACGCTCGGCGGCGGCGGCTCTTACTTGCCGAGCTCCTCGTACAGCTGGTACTCGTCGGTGAAGCGGGTGCAGGTCGTCGAAGCCATGCTGGGGAAAGTGCTGGGCGAGGAGACGAAGGACCGCAGGTTGGACGTGTGAGATATTCAGCGACACTGCCCTCTTCTCAGACGCTCCTCCTTCCACATAAACGGGGAGAGAACAGCGGCAACGGCACTGTCAGACAGGCAGGCAGCTCGCGTCCGACCGCCGGGCCGTCAGAGCGCAGACTGAGCGGCTGCAGCCTCCACTGGTCGCCAGTAACTTGCCGTGCGCTCCTCCTGCCCTATTTCTACCTGACGTTTCCGGCGCAGGAGCCTGTGCGACACTGACCTCTGGCGGTAAGGACGGGAACTGCAGTGCTTTTTAATCTGTACCGGAGGCACGTCCTCGTGTTGTGTTTATGTGCAGACGCTGAATCAGTTGAAAATATATATAATTTTGGCGTTTAAAGCACGGTTATCATAGAGAGCGATAATATGTCTAATGTCGAGTGAAATCAGTGTTTAGTAGTAGGCCCTCCATCACCCCCGGAATGTTGTTTTATTTATTTATGTTCGTTTTTTTTGCACTGGGGTCATGGGTCAGACATGGCTCTATAGAATAACACAACTGATTTGGTTGCAAATGTTGAACCAGATACATGTTTTATTAGTCAAGTAGCTGCTGAAATTACAGTTTCCAATATGAAAACACGTCCTGAATCCTTGAGTACAGCGTCATCGAGCAAACGACACCTTTGGCTTTTCTCGTGATCAGCTTTCAAATTTGTTCTCATCACACGTAAGACGCCACGCGAGATCTAGAGAACATCTGCGAGATTTTCCTGGGGTGGGGGGTGTGCAATTATGGTTTGGGTTGAACCGTTAAAAATTAGCAATAAAGCTCCTACAAACTGCCAACTATAGACCAAAGAAGAAGCGTTAATTTTGGTATAAACAATTATAAACACAAACACACGGGTATTAATATTAGAAACCACATCTGTATTTTTTTGTTTCGTACTGACCTCTAGTGGACATATATTGCACTGTCCTCGTATGTTTATTCTTAATACCGCCATTAATTTGCTATCGGGGAAGTAAATGAGCCAGTAGGTAAATAACCCGTTAAACACATAGAACACACGTAAAGCGTATGACGTGTTTAAAATATTGGTTGAAGGCCCTCGGTAGGTTTGTTAGAATTAAACTGTTTATGCGCTCTCAATTAACTTAAAATTTGGAAATCCACCAATATATGAAAATTTCTGATTCCGTAGACAATTCCATGTGGAGTGATGAAGATTCTGCATCCATGAAAATGTCTGGAGAGCCACATCTTGACATCAGTATGTGATACGCATGGCTCTGAAACTTGCAGTAATTAAGCACCTTTGCCTCACACAGGTTATGGGTTCAAATACTCTGTGTGTCGCATTTTCATACCTCTCCCATACTGAAGGGGGTTATTTTTCTACAGTTCAAAGACATTTAATTAGGCCAACTGGCATTTCAAAATTGGCAACAATATGTGTGAGTACACGTGTCCTCTGATAGACTGTAACCTCCACCCAGAAAAAAATGAAACTAAATAATTAATAACAACCTACGGATAAAAAAAGATTAAATGTATTTTAAATTGACTTAGACTAATGACTACATTTATTAAATTATACAATTTTTTTTAAAAGTGTGTACAAATGTAGACTGTCTATGCTAATATTGATGTCGTGTTTTTGTGAACGATATTGTACATCAACTGTCTCATTAAGTATTTAGCTGTTTGCAGTGACTAATGTTAGTCTGAAAATAAAACATGGAATTTTATATCTGACACAGCAATTAATGTTTGTCATTACAAACTGCACTACTTGTCAGTACTTTACACACTGTAATGGACTGGGGCACGGTGACATTCACAGCCGTGATATTCGCAGGAAAGTTCATGGGTGGTGATATTCTTTGTGACAACTTAGGGACATAAATGTATGAAGAAATAAAAATGATGGGTCTATAAGGGATTACAGACTGTCTGCTGACACACTTGGATTCCAGAATTCTCCATCTGTTACTTGTATCTAAAAACATTTTTTTTTTCTAACGTGTCTGACATCATACTGGTCTTAACTTCACTATTCTCACACACAGACACACACACACAGACACACATTTTTTGTCTCCTTTGTGTTCCGAGCTGCACTGTTGCCACTATGAATCAGGGATTCTCTAAGGAAGCCCTCCCCATCAGATAGGGGGCTGGCTGCTGGCTCCACAGGCCCTGCAGTCAGGGCGGGGGGGTGGGGGTTACAGATGGAAAGACTGATTCAATGTGCAGTCATACAAAGCCTCCCCAAGCTTTCCGATGTGCAGAATCAGCAGAAAATCTCACTGTCTTATGCCCACAGATGAAGGATAATATGTTTGGGCAGCAGGTGGTGTACCGGTGAAGTAATCAGTATCAAGCCGGAAGGTTATAGGTTCCAGTCCTGCAGGGACTCAGGCTGTTGAATTTGAATGGGACACATAAAACCATCATCTCATGTAAACACTGTGCATTTTACTTTCACCTCTTCTCTTTGAACTCTTTTTTCCCCCCTCATAATTGGTCAAACTGAGCTGTTACCGAAAATCGCCTGATTCTCTGCAATCGTGACACATGTTTATCCCTGCAGTCGTGGGCCAGCCGCTTTGTGTCAGACTCCAGGAACAGTTTGATGGACACATTGGCGTGGAGATTATGCACGGCAATAAATATTTGTATACTTTTTAAATACATAATAACTCCACAATGTCACAGAGCATCTATGCCATTGCAGTCACTGGCTAAATGGAGCCAAAAGTAAGAGGGAGACCTAAACATTTACTTGATGCTAACATGCTAAATGCATGTGCAAAACACTATTGAAGAATGACTTCCTCTCATGTATGCTTTTCTAGTTTAGAGGGACTCTAAAAGGGTGAATGACGGACTGCCCCCGATAGGCCACTCAGGCCCATACAGTGATGCGTGGCTCATGGCTCCATCACATGGCCCGGTAAACAATGCTGAGAGGTTTTTTGGCCGCTCTATCCTACAGGAAATGACCTCGTTAAACCATACTGTACCACTGCTGCAGCAGGGGAGGGAGGGGAATTCTTTGGTCTCCCAGGGTTTATTTCAGTTGGCAGGGATCTGTAAATCCCGAGTGGCTCACTGCTCTTTTAGAGGCTGTGCTCTTAGCTTAGCCTAGCAGATGCTAATTATCTCTGAGCGTGAGCCGCTAGCATGCATCACAAACCGCAATGGTGAGTCTCTGTGGTACCTGCTATGCTTAAGTGTGCATCTTCCATTGCGCGTTATTCCTTGTATCTTAACAGAAAAGCAGTGACAGGAGGGGCCGCCATTGACCTCAGAGCTGCACATCCTGCACCATCAGACTGAGCACTGGATACCCCCCCCCCCACCACCAGTGCTGTCCGCTCAGTCCACTGCTGATCACCCTGCTGACTCATGACTGTGCAGCAATGCACAGTTCAAATCCCATCACCGAGTTTGCTGGTGACGCGACCGTGGTGGGTCTCATCAGTAAAAGCGACGAGTCAGACCGGCGTAGCGCCGACGACCTTGTCTCTGAATGTGGACGGAGCAAAAGAGATGGTCGTTGACGTCAGATGAACACGGAGTGACCACTTTCTGCTGCACATCGACGGCACATCCATGGAGATCGGCGAGAGAACCAGAGTCCTTGGTGTGTCCAGCTGGCGGAGAACTTCACCTGGTCCCTCAACACCAGCCTCGTAGTCAAAAAAGCACAGCACTGCCTCTACTTTCAACGGATGCTGAGAAAGGCCCCTCTCACATCTCCCATCACCCATCTGCCATCCTCACAAGATTTTACAGGGGAACTGCTGATGCATCATGGTTTACTTTGGGACCGTCGTCGCCTCAGATCGTAAGACCCTACAGCGGATAGTGAGGACAGCTGAGAAGATCATTGGAGTCTCTCTCTCTTCTCCATCACGGACATTCACACCCGACACTGCAGCCGGAAAATGGCACCGGAGCATTCGGGCCTTCACAACCAGACTCAGAAGGGTCAAAGGTCACTGGTGAGCTTAGTGGATATTGTCCTCTTCCTCCTTCCCAGTGGTTGCACAGATCATCTCTGTGGTGCAGATTTAGATGGGGGGGGGGGGTCATATGGTGATGGGGGCCCTTAAAGCAGTACAGGAGTCCATTGCTCCCCTGGGTATGAGGGAGGGGCTGACTGAGTGACGCCGTTACACAAACCGTCACTAAAAGATGGATTGGGCTCCTGGGGACACCCAGAGGCATTAAGTCAAACTTGGGCCTGAGCGCTTCCACAGAGCCCAATGATGGAAGGGAGACATGGGGGATGCAGAAGGCTCCCTGCCAGGTGGATTATGGGTAAAGCTGGTATGACGGGAAACAGCAGCCCTCCATCAACAATGAGAGCTTCAGACGGGCAAATCTCATCTGGCAAAACAACAGACCATGCAGAAACTTGGACGTGTAAACCCCCCCCAGGTCAACACACAAATGCAGACCCTGAGGATCTTGGGTAGGCTTTGACCTAGTTTTATAAAGATCATAGATGACAATACTGTTAACAGTACAGCTTTATGTCTATGTCTCAGTCAGTGGGTAGGGGTGTTCAGAGGCGGGTCTGTGTGTCCCCCTAGTAGAGATCTCAGCTAGTGGGTGGGGCCACATTGGTGGGTGTGTCTGTAGTGTAGCTACACCATCCTGCTGCATTAAGCATTTGAAGGACTGCAGAGGCCAGTAATAACACAGAATATCATACGGCCAGATACATTATGTAAAACACTCCAGAAGAAATGACTTCTTCTGTCTGGAATCTCCTTCTTCTGCCAAAGACTCTGGTTGGATCCGAGCCGCCTCCACTCTGTGGCGGTGCGCTCGGCCACCTATGGTGCCAGCGCTGAAGCCGCAGGCGTCACCGACGCAAGGCTTCTGGTAACAGCTGCAAATAATTAATGTGAGTTACGCCCCACGCGCGGGGAGCCGGGCTGCCTGCCCCCCCCCCATACCCACACGCGTCCCTCCCCGCTGAGAGACAACACGCCGCTGTTGCCAGTAAGGGGAAGGGACACCGGGGACGAGGCCGCGGCCGGAGGTAGGTGTCAGCGAGTCGCGATGCTGGGCTGCTCAGGGACGCGGCCTGCACACCCCCAGGGTGACTGCTCACCGGAAGCGTGTGAGGACGCAGCATGACCTCAGCAACCAGCCATTCCCACCACGCCCAGCCACTGCGAACAAAGATAGCTTTAATCTGCAAATAATTATTCAAATTCTACAGAAGTAACAGAGCACCAAATTTCCAAAACTTACTCAGTCCACGGGACGCATGGACAGGATAGGTTCACGAGTAAGTACCATTTCCATGGATTATGAATGAGTCAGTTTGGGAAATTAAATGAAAGTGGTTTGTTGGATTACCAGATGACTGAGTGAGTTTAGCTTCCTGATACTGTAACATACGATGACGAAGTCTGACTTTAGGTCATTGATGAACTCATGTCAAAAACAACAAAAAAAAGGACTGAGGTCACTTTTCCACTACACCAGGTACCGTATTTTTGGTACAATAAGTTTGGTTCTTTTCCTTTTCTGCTGATTTCTGGTCAGGTGGCAGTACCAGAACTTCCAGTACCAAGAATACCAAACCAGCTGGGGTACTTTTTCAATACTTCAGTATTTGCACATGTATTTACTGATGATTGATTATGCAAATTACCAAACAAAACAATGATATGTAAAAAAAAAAAAAACAGTAATAATGGATGCATGGACAAAAGAAGAGGCCCAAGCATTAAAATGCAATCTGTGGACGGCATGACAAAAAATAAAAAGGTATTTGCTATCATATACTGGGGTTGCATAATATTGGAAAAATTCACAATGTGATTTTGTTGCGGGAAATATTGGAATATTTATAAAGCAAAAATGAAGTTCAAAATAAATTAATATCTGACAAACCCATCTAGGTATGATTTAAACAGCAAGGATAAAAGTGAATATGATTGCCTCAGAGAATGGATGCAGGGTTAGGTAAACTGATTTTTAAACATATACTTGACAATCTTGAAAAGGAACAATCATTAAAATTGCAAAACTGAGTTTTGTTTTCATATGACAGGTTAAAATGTTTTCGTGAAATTTAAACTCACTGGACAGTATGAAATAGCCTGACCTCACCCCAGCTGATTATCACGGTACTTGCGACGTGAAGATTTAATGTGCATAACATGCATTGTTGGTATTAATATCGCACGCATCTCTATATACTACAGCCATTTTTTCAAATTCAGTACAAAATACCCAACATGTCCTTCAGCACTGGTACCAGTGTTCACATCCTGAGTGAGTTTTGGAAATTTGTTCCTCAATTATGTGTTAAAAGGCCCTTTAAATGAATCAGATAAACAATATGATTATAAACCATGAAATAAATGACGACGCAGGAGAATTTGTGTTTTTTCGGCGGTTGGTGGTTCACTAATGTGAAACCAGCGTTTGAGAATATTCTGGATTCCAACCAAAGCCAAACAGCAGCAGACTCTCTGACTGTCAGCCCCCTGTGAGTCCGGACTTTGAAAGAAAACACAGACATGATGTATGAAACACTCTTGGGGGATTCCATAAGTGCTGTGCACGGTTGAGAGATTTCGCATCATCAAATGGACAGATTGGGCTGTTAAATATGGCCGAAAGTATCTGGCGGCAGCTGTTTCTGGTTTGTTTATAACGCGGGAGTCAGCCTGCGGCCCTCACTATGTGTGTGTGCCTAATTACTGTTTTTGGGGTTCTGCCTTCATTGACGCCCCCTAGACGGACCACAGCGTCCCAAGCCGCGCAAGTCGCGTCGACGCATTCATGAGGTCACGTCTGACAAGTAAACCCACTAAGAGATTTGGCACGTTAAAGGGTTAATGCCGCCCCACTGGCCAGACTTAGCGCTGTAGTATTTTCCACTTAAATGTATTTTTATGAAACAGCCGCTCTCTAGCAGCTATGAGTCATAGGCCCATGAAGATATGGGTGTGATGCATGCTTCCTGTCAAGAAAGCACCTCGCAGGGCTTTAGGATGTCAATGTTTTAGGGCCTGATCAGGACATAGGAGACTGCAGATAGAGAAAAACATCAGGGCTACGTTTCCATCACTGTTCCTTGTGCACTGATGCCAGATCAGGTGCCGCCAACCCTGTTTACGACGACCCGAGGCTTTTCCAGAAAAGGGCTGGAGATTTGACTTTGCTATTAAATAAAGTTTTTTTTTAATTATATGTCACTTTCTGAAATTTATACAGTGCAACTGACTTTTGGCACCAAACATTTACTGTCTGCAAATCGATTAGTTTCTCCAGTAACATAGTAAACCCGTTAACGATTTGAGGCTCAGTAAAGGTCAGTCATGCAGTTTCATTGCCTCAGAAAGAAGGTAAATGCTAAATGAGTCACATGATGACTTGGGGTCCCTGAGACACGCCCCTTCTGTGCAGGAGGGCGGCTCTAAAACCTGGACCTCCCCCTAAATCTCTCTTTCTTCTGCTTCTTCTTCAGCCTGTCCTCCACATGTCTGGGCAGCAGGTTCTTTCCCTGCTCCCCCTGCTCCTCGTACCAGGGGCCCCAGACCCCCCCGCGGAACCGCGGGTTGGACCGGGAGTCCCTGGCCGGGTAGCGGACCGGCACTGCCGTGCGATTGTACTGGGCCAGCTGGTGCAGGAGCCTCTTCACCACGCGGGGGTAGCGGGACGATAGGTCGACGCGCTCGTACGGGTCGGCGGCCAAATCAAAGAGCCACACGGACTTGCCGCGATCCCAGCGAACGCGCTCCTGCTGCCAGCGGCCCGCCAGCGGCAGGGTGGAGAAGGTCTGTGGTGGCACCCAGTCGCCATGACCCGGGACGCCAGTGAGCAGCTTCCAGCGGCCCACGCGCAGTGCCGCCTGCACCGACGTGTCCCACACGCCCAGCCCTGCCTCCCAGGAGCCCGCGCGAGCCTTGATGTACACGGGGTCGATGTTGTGCAAGATGTCCTGGCGTGGGGAGGGTCGTCCCTCGCTGATGGCCTCCCAGACATCATATCCGTCCAGGTCCAGCTCCTCCTCTAGTGACCCACCTGCCAATGTCACCAGGGTAGGATACCAGTCGGTGATGTGCACCAGCCCACGGCAGCGCCTCCTCTTCTTCACCAGTAGAGGGCTGTGCACGAAGCCCACTGCCCTCACACCGCCCTCCCAGTACGTGCCCTTGCCTCCCCGCAGAGGCCAGTTGCTGCCCCCGGCCACGGGCTGCCCCCCGTTGTCCGTGGAATAGATCAGGACGCTGTTGTCATAGTAACCGTACCGCCGTAGCGCGAGCGTGAGGTTGCGCACGGCCTCGTCCAGGCAGCTAACCATGGCAGCATACTTGCGGCGGTATGGGTTGGCGATGGAGTGGTAACCATCCAGGTAATGTGCGGGGACCTGGAGGGGAAGGTGCACCGCCTGGTAAGCCAGGTAGAGGAAGAGGGGCCGCCGGGGATCGTGCGAGGCCAGGATGTCCGTGGCCTTCTGTGTGTACATGAGGGTGGAGTAGAGGCCGCGGTCCTGGTCCCAGGCGGCCGCCTCGCCCTCGTGCAGGTCGTAGCCACAATTGCCGGGGCTCTCACACTTGTAGTGGGTGTAGTAATCCCCGCTGCCCAACAGCGAGCCGAAGAAGGTGTCGAAGCCGCGCTGCGTGGGCAGGCACTCGCGCCGGTAGAAGCCCAGGTGCCACTTGCCAACCATGTGCGTAGAATAACCGGCATCCTTCAGCTTCTGCGGCAGCGTGACGTTGTCCAGGGGCAAGCAGTTGGGCTGAGTGGGCCGGATGATGGAGTGCTGGAGGCCCGTGTGGATCTGGTATCTGAGGAGCACATGGGGGAAGGACACAGTTAGGAGGAGCAGGAGACGCTGGTAGATGGCCAGTCATCCTGCATTGGCAGAGAAGCCTCAGTCATGTGACGGGGCGTTCCGAGGTCAAGGGTCAACATCAGGCAAGGTCTCAGCTGGCACACGGGGACCCGGTTAGGGCTGAAGAGGACCTCCCTCCTGTTACGAGAGAGAGGCCGAGTCATGGAGAAGGGGGCGTTCACCCTGCCTCGCTTAAAGCGTCATGGGCACCAGGGGCACCATTCTGTGCCACCATCTCCATTAAAACGCTGGGTTTTGGCAGGAGGTGTGGAAATCGCCCATGATCTCAGCCTTTGGTGGGGGGGGCAAAATGGCTGCAATACTATGATAAAAGTGGACCATGACGTTCTGAAAGTGGCCCCTCTCTTCTCCTCTAATCAAATACAGAGTGGGAGGTTCCTCAGGAATTCTACTGCAGAAATTAGCAACGTCTGCTAAGCAACCAGATAAATACTGCATTTAAACACACGGCAGCCTCAAAGCCCCTTACCCCTGGCCCCACGACACAGCTGGACCAGTCATCACTGCCACCTTCAGATTTATGGGATGTTGTGGTAACCTTGGTATCCTTAAGATACTATGTGGACTTTAAAGTGTGAAACAGTTGTCTTCATTTCCTTCAGAAAGAACAAAAACCAAAATGGATTCATGCTGATTTTTTAACGGAGTCACACTTAACATAATGTTGCACTAAGGAGAAAATGGGAATGTAGGGAATGTGCGAGTGGATCATCTGAGGGAGACTCCTTTCCGCTTCAAGGCTCTCAGAATGGATCTAGTCAATAGAGCCATATCTCTAAGTTACACCGATGTACTACTGAAAACAGAACTAAATGTCCCTCATGTGGTCAAAATAACCTGTTCTCGGAAATAATGGCTGCAGCAATGAGCAGCTGATGGCACTGAGGATTCTGGGAAGGGAACTTGAAGTGCTGAATAAGACACCGTGCTTTGGATGAGGGAATTTCCACTGAACAAGATGTAGTGTTACTGCTTCAGCCAAGAAAAGTGCAGCTTCTGTAAGCATTCTGGTGAGCTTCAGACAGTCATGGAGAGGTAATGCCTGGTCTGAGAACAGTGCCAGTGCTCTTGCTGATAGCCTGAAGCATTATCCCTCACTCATTCATCATGCCATGTGAAATATTCATCCGTCACTCATTCATCCCTCACTCATTCATCATGCCACGTGAAATATTCATCCGTCACTCATTCATCCCTCACTCATTCATCATGCCACGTGAAATATTCATCCCTCACTCATTCATCCTTCACTCATTCATCATGCAATGTGAAGTATCTATCTTTCACTCGTTCGTTGGCATGTGAAGTATGTGAAGTATCCGTTGGCATGTGCGAGTCTCTCACTCATCCCTCTGGTGTGTGGGATTGTACAGTACGCCTCCCATATCAGATACAGAATATCCTAAAGGGACAAGGTCCAACTAATTGTGATTTTAAGAAAACTGCCGTATTTCTGTAAAACTCCACACACAGAGGTCATAGTACACAGGTGAGCTATACATCACCATGAATGAAAGCATTGAGCTGTTTATCATATGATTGCTAGCAGTTTTTTTTTTTTAAATCATGCTCCTCCACCCATGAAACTGGGATGTTCCTGTGGTACAGCATTTGTTACAAGTCTGCTACACCCGGGGAGTAGGCCTTTGGAATGGCAGCTGAACACAACTCCAACAAGGCATAATCATGACATCATAACCATTGGCACATGGAGAGTGTATAAACCTGCTAAGCCCTCAGAGAGGAGACCCTCACACATACCCGAGGAGGCCAGCTGCTCTGCTCCGTCCTCCTTGCATATGGTTCCTATAAAATGGCTCTTTCGTTACACGTGTAATGAAACTCTGCTTCACTCACTAACTCGCTCACAGTGAATAAGGACAAAGGCACCAGCTGGGGACCAACCACATCTGTCAGTTACAGATACTCCAGTTCCTCCAAGACAAGAAGAAGGTTATTTGACTACATAATGACCCCTGAAGGGCACTGGAGCGGATCCATAACTGTATCTGCAAATCTGCAACACATCAGAGGCACTGGGTATAACAGCTGATTTCATTTGATTTTATGCCTCTTCTTCCCATGACCAAAGATTTCTTGGAAATCAGGAAGGAGACGGAGTAGGTCTCTGACAGAAGGTCTTTGATGCAATGGTCTCTGGTGGATTCTGTCAGTTCCAATCAGACGTGGATAGCTCTTGTCCAGAAAGCTAAAATTCAGACCGGGATTTTGTTCCCACTGACCAGTTGAGTATAAAGAGTCAGAGTCACAGAGTACTCAACTGGTTGGTGAAAACAAAATCTGGATCTGTATTTTTACATTCTGGACTTGAACTATCCACCTCTGGTTCCCATTTATCTTACACACAAAAAGAACGCTGCCCTCTGACATCCATGTGCTATTTACCAGCCTGAACCTGAGATTCTGAACCAAAACCTTGAGACCAATGTTCACAGCCCAGGCCTGTGTTCTTCATGACGTAAACAGATAAAGACCCTCCTGCATTTCTGGCCATAAAATTTTACTGCATTACTATACTTTGAAAGCATGCGCATTAGAATGCCTAAAATGACTATAAGTCACGATAAGATTGATAAGCTAATCCCCACTGCATTCTTTCAAGTCTAGTAAAGCACACTGGACCTTCTCCCATGTTCACGAGCCAGGCGACTCTGTGCTACGATCTGGGCTACCTGCATCCCCCAGACATACACCCTGTCAGCTCTCCCTGAGGGGATCTGCCTCTCGGATGGATCATTTCTGTGTGTCCGCAAGGAGAGTTCACAAGGAGGCCACTGAGCTCAAGGTACAGCTGGTGCTGGAGCGGTCTATTTCCCCAGAGGGCTGCCACTGTGCTGTTAAACTGGGCAGCAATGTTTTTGATGGTTCAGAACCTGGATCTGTGCTAGTTCGACACCCAGGAGGGTTCTGCTGTTGTGTCCTTGAACAAGGCACTTAACCAGAATTACTAGAGTTGAAATTCCCATATAAAATATATGTGTGACTATAAAGTTGTGAACAGTGTACAAAATAGACTCTCTAACCATGAGACTAATAATTATTTTTTGGCGTGTGCCGCCATGTCGGACAGCAGAGATGCTAAATCCTCAAGAAGCAAAGTAACCTTCGCGGTGTCATTCCCCCACCCCAGACATGTCACCAGTACCACCTAAATACCTTTCCATTGTTCTGGGACCAGCTGTGACGGTTCTGGAAGCTGCATGATGAGTCATCAGCCAATATTGTCTTGCAGGAAATCATACTTTGCACCTGATGGCAGAGGCCCAGCATCAGCTATGTCACGGCAGGGGATCAGAAGTGATCCGGAGGAGAGCCGACTTGACCCTTGTATTGTGCATAACTCACCCTTTCACCCAATCACGAGGAATGCCCCAAACCTTTCACCCAATCACAAGGAACGCCCTAAACCTTTCACCCAATCATGATGGATACCCCAAACCTTTCACCCAATCATAAGGAATGCCCCAAACCCAGCATTGAAACTCATTTCCTAGCTTCCTTTCTACCGCCTTATTGGCACCACTCCTCAAACAAATTATCTGCATCTGTATTCCCACATAACACTGCAGAGAAAAACAGCACAGCTTAAACAAAATAATGTGACTGCCCAGGATTCATAATCAACACCTGCAAGGGGAGTCTCTGCTGGAAAGTCTGAGTGTCAGATTCAGGTCCTCAGTTGGGTATTGAAACTCCTGACGGGAATTACTCCCCCCAAACCCTACAGCTGCAGGACTGCAGAGCAGCACTAAATCACGCTCCAGGCAGACAGAGACTTCAGCTTTAAATCTCCGTTAAGAGAGCGCGTATTTAGGTTTACCATCTGTGGTGAGGGCGCGCGTATTTAGATGTACCATCTCCAGCATTTGGCGCAGATTGGGCTTCATCCTGGGCACTAAAGCAGACGGCGCAGGGTGTCTCCAGGTAGGATAGTAAAACCACCTGATAAGCATGTTGATTATCAGCGCTGATCCCGAAACGCATACAAAATCTAGACGTCGTTTTACTACGGACCACTGGCCCAATTCAAAATACATCCTCACTACACACAATGTAATAAATAATTGATCCAAATTAATTACACCTTCAAAACTGCTATTTATAAAACTTAAGGTCGATACTTCAATTTACATATTTTGCGGCTCCATTGACTGTCCCGGACGTTTTGTTTTTTTATCTCTTGCCGGAGACTCGTAGAAGAAATGCCCAAAATTTCAATTTCCCGTGGAGCAAAGCAGATGGCAAAGTACTCCACAGGGCACCCACGTGGAGCGCGTGTAAAAACTCACATGGAGATAATAAAACCAGCAACCAGGCCACAATTAATCTCATTTTTATATCCGAATGCTTCCCTTCTGCCAGCTAGAACATGGCCGTTGATATGATGCTTTCGGCAAAGGGGGTACGTGCCCCCCCTCCCCCCCCAGTATTTCATTCGGCTTCATTTATCTCCCAGTGAACATTTAAATTAAGTTGCGTTCCCTCAATATCCTACTCCGCTGGTGCTGATGGTACAGAATAATTCTTTTACGACTTTAAAATATATATATATTAAAGTTGATTATACGGTTTCAAATGAAAACATTTTGTGGTTTAAGGTCCC
>JAODUD010000015.1:15155475-15166950 GCA_026784285.1 Stomatorhinus walkeri | reverse complement strand
GGGGTGAAGAGGTTGCATCTTCCATTAACTGCATGTCAAAACAAAGTTTTACAGGTTATGTGTAGTTTTACATTAACCACACTTAATTAATTAATTAACTAATCACGTTATACTGCCTTGACCAGGATAAGAAGGTAGAAATGAATTGGGCTACGGATGGGCTATTTTACCTAACCTAGATTGTGCTCTAGAAACGTTATGAAACTTCTTAGCGTCTTCTTAGGAATTCCATTCAAAGAAAATATTAAAATGCAAAGCTCTCGTGGCCATGAGGAACAAATGACTGAAATCATTTTAACTAACCGGAAAAACAGCATTTGTCCAATTAAGTAATCCTGTTGCTGGAAACAACAAGAATTTCTATCGAATTTCTAATCAGACCCACAATGGGCTTTTGCTTAATACTAAGAGGTAAAGACTCACCTTCCTGTCATAAATTGGCTCCTGGAGGGAGTACAGATGGGTTGGACGTAGTAATTCTCCAGCTTGACGCCCTCCGACGCCAGTTTGTCTAAGGTGGGGGTTTTAATCTCAGACCCATGGTACCCCACATCTCGGTAACCCTGATCGTCGGCCAGAATGAAAATGATGTGTGGTTTATAATCCGCCTCATCGACTTCGTTCAATCGGTTGTGCAAATTGCCATAAATATTTTCCCAAGATACACGACTGCAGTTTCCCTTTATTAGGAGGAATATGCTAAGCAGAACTCCCAGCACGAACATTTTCCAGGACGGTGGAAAAGCAAGCCTCACGAATCCTTTCTGCTTTCGATAAATTGCTGAAAAAGTGTCACAGCGATCGCACGTGTCCGCAGCATCACCGAGTACCAGAGCTGGTGGCTGGAGCGCGCACTGACGCGGCGCGTGTTCGGGGGGCGCTTTGAGAGTGCCTTCACAATGTTTTTAAGCATTGTGCAATCTAGGCATCAATCCAGGCATCTCCATCGGATCAGCAATAATACATCCTGCATTGTTCCCACTACGTAAAAGGGAAACATTCTAGTAACAACGACACTTCTGTTCCATTCAACTCCCAGGTTGTTTCTGCTGCATCTAAACTTCTTAACAGCGCTATAACGATCTTAACCCACGCCAGCACACAGCATTTCCTTTCTCGACATGAAATCCCGACGCGTTCCCACACCGCTGCTGTCACGTCTTCTTTGCTGTTATCTTCCCCGCATCATGTAAGCGGTCGCATTTTGTTTCTCGATTGAGCATCGCTGGAATAAATCCAAAATGCCACAGCCTAAAAAATATGTTTTATTTTCCATAAAAGGCGAAGATCGAGGTGGCGAGCAGCGAGGTGCGTCCCGCTTGTCTCTGGATTGACGTTCCGCTGCCTGCCGCCCTGGGCGCGATCGCCGTAACGCGGAGCGCTTCATCCCTCCTTCTTCTCCTTTTCCCGTCCCCCCTCCGTCCCTGAGTTATACAGGCAGAATGAGGTCTGACCACTACTCTGCTGGTACCAAGCGGTGCCAACTATACTTACTAAGTTTGAAAGGTTATGCACGGAGGGAGGTCTGCCATCATGAAACAATCTAATTTCAGAGCCTTGGAAGGTGTCTCAACACAATGAAACATTTGCTGGGATTATGCAATCTCGAATTCATTTAAATGTTAATCCTAAAAATTCAGAAGGTGACGTGATCTCCAATCTTATCGAATCACATTGATTTATTTTACGACTGGATATTTGCATAATGTTTGGAAGATATATCCACCAAACGGGTATCTGGGATGAAGTTAGCAGTGTGACCAGCTGTGAACGTTGAAGTAAATATATATAAAACAGCAACATGTAACGTAGGAAATACATATTTGAAAGTTGAGAAAGGTAAGGTGCCATCAACTAATGCAAATTATGCATGCAATGTTGTGTTTAAACAAACTCTGTCCAGGCCTGGCGTGGTATGCAATCCCAACACGGGTAAATGAGCCCCAGAAAAACGATGTAAACTGCATTTTACAATGTGCTGTTATCCTTACACACTTGGCAATCCTATGTGCTACAGTGGCTGTCCGAAGCACCGTTGTTCCGGTCACAGCTTAACCGCCGTCTTGTTTTGCACATGTGTGTTTGCAGCGGACGGCAAACGGAGGCATACAGTGTGCAAAACACGTCCGACACCCCCGATTAACCCATGAGACCCCCTGAAAGCCTCAAAAGCAAAATTTTAAGGGGGTCTCAAGATCGGTATTGCGCAACAATAGGGAGATGGGGACCCCCCGAATATTGACGGGTGTCTCGCACACTGCAGCGGTAGTATGTGAAGAGAGGACTTTCCAATGACATAACGACACCTTCTTATTAAACTCCTATAAAGACTAACGCAGGAACCCATAAACGAGATTCTAAGCACAAGGAGGTCGGACACCGGGCAGTAAGCCACACACGTGGTGGGTAATTTATACAAAAGACACGCGTGGACTGGATAGGGTTCACGCAAGACACAGGCAAATGGTAAACACGATAATCGGGCACACAGAAGGCATTAACAATTACATAAACAATGGTTATTTACAGTATCCCCAGCATGCTCGGCTACTACACGTTTATCAGAATCTATTGCCATGTTCATTTTTGATTGAAAATGATAAACAGTGATGCACTGTAATATCGTCATTTTGCACTTTCACCCCCATACCACATTGTATATAGGGCTCATTTATTCTCATATAACACTCTCTTGTGCAGGCTTGCACTGCCTTGTCCTGCATTGTAGTGCTGTTTACCCCACTGTCCCGATTCACCTTCTCCCTCCCTCCCTCCCTCCCTCCCTCCAAGTGTGGCAGAACATTTCACACTATCAATAATACCTGAAAATGTAAAGATTACTTATCATTGGTCTGGACTGATGGAGATGCCAGACTGCAAGATAAGAAAATGAGTTTGATGCTGATGGAATGAGGGGGTGGGGGCATTTTGCAGATCGCCATCAACCAGTTGCCTATATAATATAGAGCTATATATAGGCTCTATAATGCAGGAGTTGGGGAAGAAAGATCAACCCACCAGGAAAATTTGTGAACTTTCAGAGGGCCAGTCCACCCCGGCACAAGGGTGATTTCACCATTCAGCCCCCGAGTAAGACCCTTAACCCCTAATTGCTCCAGGAAATGTCTGACCCCATTTTCTCAAAAAATGTATGGTTGTAAATTTAAATGCAAAAAAGAAAAAAAGAGAGTGACACTGGGGGGTATAAGTGCACCATTATGAAAAGTAACGGACAAGGCGATTAGCGAGTCTCGGACAGAAGGGGAGATATGTGTAGAGAGTTTTATTTTTTTCATAATCATCTTGACTGCAGTAGCTCGGTACAAAATGTGCTTCAAATGGGCCATCTGGAAAAGTGTAAGAGGTCATGTGACCCCTTGACTTTGGGTAAGTCGTGCTCCTGACCTCTGAATCTAATCACTCCACTGGCAACCCGATTCCCCTAATATCAAAATGAGCAGCAGCCATGACATGGCGGAAGCATTAGAGACAACAGCTTTAAGGCAGAATTTCCCCCTTGAAGGTTCTGACTTAAAGGTGCCAGTATGTCTGATTGGCCTGGAGTCCCACCGGGCACCTAGACATGAAAATTAATGGAAAATAGTTACTTGATTAGTTTCCTTGGCAAGAATGGCATGCAGCCCTACAAAATACAGCCAGTTCCCAGCGATGATCTCCATCCTTCCATGGTTTGAGTCTCTCTCTGCATTGAATTATCACAATGAACTTTCGGAAATGCCAACATGTACATAGAATGTGAAATGCCAGGACTTATGAAACACTTGGAAAAGAAAACTCAACTGTCATAATTTATTAGCGTCAAGTGTCCCTGGATTATGGTAATATTTTGCAGGGTATTCTTAGAAATCATCTCCTATCGGATGTTTTCCAACCCTTTCAATCAGATAAGGTTTTACTGGGCCAGAACAGAACTATTCAAATCTTATAACCAATGACGTAAGGCTTTACTGGACCTGGACAGACCCATTCAAAGCTAATAACAAATGAGGAAAGTCTTTCATGGGACTGAGCAGAACCATTCAGATCTAATAACCAATGAAGTAAGGCTTTACTGGACTTGGGAGGAACCATCTAAAACCAATAACCAATGAGGTAAAGGATTACTAACTGTTTGATAGAAATGGGCACATTTTACAAATGTTTCCCACTAAGCAGCTGAGACACATTCCTGTCCCAACAGCTCAATTAATTTGTTAGTTTAGTATGTCCAACGTGCCCCAGCACAGAGGGCTTACAGAGGACTCTGTTTACATTCACTCACAATAGCTCTGGGGTGGCATGTCTGAAAGAGCGCATGTTTGCTTTGCTCCACCACGCTAAACAAGAGAGCGAGACCTCACAAGTCAATTGGAAATTGGAAGAAGCAGAATCTTCCTTCAGGCCAAGTGTAACCCTCTATCAGTGAATGCAGAGCTGGATTGCTGTTTGCTTTGCTAAAGGCCAGGACACAGTTATTATTACTGCCCATAATTTCTTTAAGTGATTTCAAAACAACATACCCCGTGATCTTATCCTAGGGTCCTGAATATGCCACTTAACACCAACATTTTATCCTACTCTTTACTTCGAATACAAATGAAGAAATACAAAAGATAATTTCTTGGGGCATTCAGGGTGTTGTGCTAAAAAAATGTTTTACTCCAATTGAATTTAAACCCAGAAGCAGAATAATGGCTAAGTAACAGCACAGTGGAGTTAAATGTACGTTATGATGTATAAAACAAAAGGTATATTTTGACAACTGCACCTCCTAAATGGCCCTTGTTCCCGGCACTGCTTGGGTTACTCTAACCCCCACCATTAACCGTAACCCCCACCCTAAGCCGCTCTGATGAACATGCTAATGTCTGCTGCAGGCTCATTTGATCTGTTTGCCTGGTGTTAACCTCAGGTGGAGAAACCTGAGTACACAGACACAACAGGCTTATTTTGACAAATAGCTGAACTGTATCCAAGCGATGGACGAGACGACAAGGCCGCTGCGGCCGGCACCAGAAACGCCGCGATATCCCCTTTCAGTCCCGTATCATTTTTTTTTGTGCACCGCTGACTGAACCTGCATCGTTAAAGTGGACAAGATTTGGATGATGTCAAAGACGCCAGTGAGCTGTGCTGTTGCTGTGATGCTGTAGTCCAGATCACCTTCAGAAAAAGTACGTCTTGCACTGTCAACTGTATATTTGTCCACTGTTATACAAAATATAAGTTACAACTTATATTTATAGATGCATATATAGCCTTACTTAACTTGTTATCCACCTTAAAATGGATTAGTCCTATTTAACTTGTATTATTTTCCACTCTCCCCAGTTTTAATCATTTTTATGGTTTTTTAATTGACCTATTTGTCGCACAGTCTGAGTCATCAGATTTGCATGTCACTGTGAGTTGTAACTATATAACTATATATGTGACAAATAAACCTTGAATCTTGAGCATAATGACAAAATACATATCCTGTGAGGTCAGCTTATTTAACAGGACCAAACTGAATGAATGAAAGACTTCCTCCATTCTCAATATTGCTTATCTGCTACAGGACTACATTGTGTATCAGGCAGTTCAGAGACGTCAAACCATCATTCGAGCTCAGCCCGGCTGCGCTCATGTCTAGTTGACTGACAGCATGTATGTTCGCTTTGGACAAAAGCATCTGCGAACCAAGATGGCGCCAGAAGTGACAGCAGTGTCCAGCAGTTCCTGAAACGTCTTTATATCTGTTCACCTGCTGCTGGACCGAAGGAATTTCCTCACCCAAGGGGATCAGTAAAGCATAGTCTACCCATAGACTCCAAGCAAGTTAAATGTATGGGAGGAAATCCACACATATGTGAGCGTGTGTAAGCTCCTCTCTCACACACACACACACACACAGCAGGGAAAAACAATTGCACCCACTACCCCAGTGGCCTAGGGCCGCCATCCTACATTCCGAACCAGTGTCTCCCAACCTGGACCTCAGGGACGCCAAGATAGTGCTCATTTTCTGGGAGGGAGCAAAACCGTGGACTGTCTTGGGGAGCCCCGGGACCGGGCCAGGAAACGCTGCACTAAACCACTGTGCATCTCACGGACACATTCAAATCACACCAAATATAGCAAATAGCTGAACCTGATGTAGTCATACAAACATGTAAAGGTCTGTGCTGTGAATATGGATAGATGCCAGAGTGCATGTTAGTCAAAGAATTCCTTTTTATACAATAAACAGAGAGCCTGCATTTTAAAACTTAAAGTGTTTTAAATTATTATTTAAACCAGATCATTCCTGGACTAATTTGATTACTGGAGGACTTGGATCGACTGACACCAGACTGAAACATAAGTGCCCCAATTAAACACATGCTTTCACATGGCTGGTGCTACAATAATTCAAAGCTAATCAATCGACCCCAACTCAGAGCAGGTGACAGATGGTATCTTTCTCCCATGCTTATAAATTTGGCCACAGCAGATACTCCTGGTCTTTGCATTTTATGGATATCGGAATATGATTTTTGGTTCAGTTACGGGCGAGTGTTACAGTTCCACCAACCTGCCCTGCAGTTTCTGATTGTGTTTATAAAAAATAATACATGCAGGCTGGTCTGTCTTCCTTCTGTCTGGTTTTTCCTCCTCTTATCAGAAGGTACGATAACAGAAACATGGCCCGTGATACACAAGGCTTGCCAAGGTAATGATATCATCACTCTATGAGTTTGATCTTTACCTGATGTGAGGGTTGGGTATCTTAATAATCTCTATGGAAACATTATCTCTGTGTATATAGGGGCATGACGATGGTCAGAGGCCCCTGGGCTATTGAAGTTGTTTGAGGCCATTATTCATTTCTGTGATGGTGTAGTCATTGACCGGAGACAAGGAGGTTTAAATGGTTAGTTGCGACCACCTTTTAGCAGCGGCCGCTGGGCTTCAGCCTGTGCATTAAAGTACTGGTGCTTATATGTGCTGTATATACAGCTCAGGAAAAAAATGAGAGATCACAACAAAAATTTGTTTTATCCACTTCTCAATTAATAGGTATGTGTCTGTATAAAACATACATTTCCTTGCAAACTCCAGCCTGGCTCTTCCCTGCTTCTCATTAATGAAGGGCCCCGCCCTTGCTTTATGGGACTTCAGTCTGGCTTCTAGGAGCCTGATACGAGCTGTCCTAGCAGTGAACTTCACACCACTTAATGTTTCCCATTCCTTTTCAAGGTTACCCGAGGTCATCCTCTGATTTATGAGACTGTCAGATAAGTTGACAGTCATCTCTGGCATTAGAATGTCCCTTCTGCCCTCTACCTGACTGGAACCAGTGTCTCCTGCTTCACGGTGTTCTTGTATACTGCTGTACATATCGAGCCTGTAACCAGCCTGCATTGCACAACTATGGTTAAACAAGCATTTTTAAATAAAGATTTTTTTTAAATATGGAGTGCCTCTTAATTTTTCCAGAGCGCTGTGTGTGTGTGTAATCTCATGATCTTTTGCCTGAGACACCTCCCATATTGAACAGAATTAGATCAAGCGCTTCCTTTGCACTGAATCTCTACATATAGGGGCAAGTCATTACAAACAAACATAAGATCCTGGGGGCACGCAGAGGGGAGCGAGACAGAGAGGGAAATCTGGCAGGCCTTCTCCATAAGCCCACTGCCTGCTGCAGATCCAGGTGGGCCTCCCCTCATCGAGAGGGGAGCAGAAAGGTGAAGGCGGAGAGAGAGGAATAAAGCGCAGGGATGTGGAGGGGCAAGTAGGTGGAGAACGTCAATCATTAACCAAGGAAAGCCGAGGCGTGAACAGAAAGGGAATTCAGAAGCTGACATTTCTCACCCAGAAGTAGTATTTCCCACTCTCGGCCTGCCACACCACAGTGCGCGCCTGTTGCCCCTCTGATACGAAACCAAACAGCCTGTGTATCAGTAACACAGACAGATTTAAATGGGGGGTGTTGCTGAGGCCAGGCAGGCCTGGGTGCGAGGCCCAGAGAAGTGGACCTGCAGGAGCAGGATGACCTCATGGTTAAGGTATGCAGCTCACTGGACAGCTGTAAAGGCAGGCCTGTCTGCACCAGGAGGGCAGGTCTCCTCCACTCCCACCCCCCAGAGAGGCCTCGCTGCTCTAGCCGTGTCTACACATGGCCCTTTACCTTCAGTCATTCTGCATATTAAGAGATTGTTAGATCTACAGTGACATATGAAATCAGTTTTGGCATTACTACTTGCGTACTGCATGTATCTATAATAGTGTTTTTCTTTCATGTTTACAGGCTTATGGGATTTACAGTGTGGCCTCTCTGGGGACTCTGAAGTGCAGCTTGTGTTCTCAGCAGAAGTGGACCACCTGCGGGTCCTTTATAAAGCAGGCCTGTTCCCCTGAGCGGGTCTCCCTGACATCCCTGTCCGCCTGCTCCTTCCCCACTCTGGCCTGTCATCAGTTTTCAATTTCACTCAGGTATAGCTGGAAATTAAATGCGTTTCAGCTCATGGTTTCCAAACCCAGGACAAGCACAGCCCCATAAACTGAAACTCAGAGAATTTTAGCTGTTAGTCATGGTTTGCTTGTTCACTCTTTCTTTGCACGGGTCAAAGGTCACAAAGCAGCAGAACATTCCAGAATGAGGCTCTAGCACCACACTGATAGTCTGGGATAATCAAAGAGATTCATAAGGGAAGCAAGCAATATGGATACTGAGTGCCCTTTTTTCTCGATGAGGGGGGGGAACGTGGCTATTTGAACCCATGGGATTACAGGCTTTCAGGGTGTGAAAGCCTCCCTAGTAGAGGATTGCTGCCCCCCCATCCAACATCACTGCACAGACATGGTGTTGTGCTACGAACACACCCAATCAGAACTGCAGTGAAGGCAGAGGTCGCAGAATGAACGGCCGACCTCAGTGGAGGCCCAGACAGCAGCTCGAAGACCGCTTTTGCAGTTACTTGCTCCTTGAAGAAGTCCACACAAAGAGAGCTCACAGTGATTCAGTCCCGCTATTTATGGTGCCCCGGGGCATGCTGGGAACTAACATGTAGAAGTGTGGTAATCATAAACCTAGTTCAATCACAGGTGTTTTGTTGGACACCAGGTGAACAGGCAGTGATTTACCTAGGAACAGGGCCGCTCTTTCAGCATACATAAACCTGCTGAAAGAATCTTTGACGACTCACAAGAGCCACAAGGCCTAGATGAGGTAGATCACTGTGAATATCGCTGCAAGTTATTACTGAATGAATTGAGTGTGTGTTATATTTGCCTAACTTCATTATCAGATAAGTAGAGAAGATTCCAATCCAAGGTCAACAAAAATGGTAATGTAAAGAGAAAGCGTTGGTATTTTGTTTAGTTTGGAAAGAAATGGAGAAGGATAATTCCTAGAGAGAGCATAAAACCACTGCTTAATATAACCAAGTCGAATAGAAAATGAAGAAATTATGGTGAAAGAAGCAGAATGACTGATTTCATGCCCAGTTTGCAAAAGGGGCTGAAGATTTAAATGGTTTGATGATGGACTGGGAGACAGTCGAGGTTTCAGCTCAGACTCTCAAGCCGCAGAGATGCAGAATTTTGGACAAGCTACAACTCTGGAAAAAATTAAGAGACCACTCTCTATCTGCATTTTAAAATCCTGGTTCTGCCGGCAGAAGGCTGCACTACGCAACAGGCTGCTTCCAGGCTCAGAGTTTCTAAGACAGCAGTACATAAGAACAAGGTGAAGCAGGAGACACTGGGAACGACCAGAAACCAGCCAGGTAGAGGGCAGAAGTGACTTTCTAATGCCACTGTCAGCTTAACCAGCAGTGTCTCATAAATCGGAGGGTGACCTCAAGTGACCATTGAAACGAACGGGAAGCATTAAGTGGTGTGAGGTGCACTGCTAGGACAGTTCATATCAGGCTCCTAGAAGCAGGACTGAAGTCCCATAAAGCAAAGAAGAAGCTCTTCATCAAGGAGAAGCAGGGAAGAGCCAGGCTGAAGTTTGCTGCAAAAATGTATAGGTTGCACAAGCGTATACCTATAAATTGAGAAATGAGTGAAACTAAAATTTTGCTGTGGTCTCAATTCTTTCCAGAGCTGCATATCATAGTGTCTCACTGGTGGCCAAAATGCCAGCAAGCAAAGGCAATCACAAAAGCTCTCATTTGTGTCAGGAGACTGTGAGAACCCCAAGACCGGGGCCCCCTGTTGGCTGATGCTGGTATTAGGTACTGGTAGGTAAGCACATCGACTCAGGGAAAGTGTGAAAACTGGCCCAAAATGCTTCAAATTCGACTAATCATTTCTGTTCAGAAATGTCAAAAAAAATACACAAAAATAAAAGATATTTCTTACTATTTTTTGCAATCTATCAATTATGCATTATTTCTTACAAAAACTGCACAAACATTATTTAGCGCATGAAGGGTCCCTGTGGATGTGGGTTTTTCAGATGACCTCTCATTCAGCCAATAATGAAGCAGTGGTTCACGACGTCAGTCCTAGGCCCCCTGTGATTGGCTGCCTGAGAGGTCATCCCGAAAACACACACCCACTCCGGCCCTCCATGAATCAGGTTCTCCACCCCTGATTTACAGAAATGCAACAATATTTCAGCATTCTTCAGCTAAATTATCAGCCAATATCACCCTCATTTTGGTCACCGAAGCTGCACTAAACAGTACCAAAATAAAGGCTGAAAAAAATTTAAGGAGATTTGTAATAAAATCCCACCTGCTGAGGAAATGAATGTGAGGGTCCCCACTCAGGGGTCAGCTAGTACCCCAATCTTAAAACCATTTAAGATAATGACTTGAAATTTTGATGTATTATATGGAATCAAAATAAAATATTCTGACTTTTAATATCAAACTTATTTTTCAATTTTTACCTGATGGATTGTACTGATGCGATAAGTGCCAACAGCTCTGTACGCAGTGCAAAAGTTGGATTGTGAGACGACCAGGAATTGCCTGCAGAGTTTTCATGCAACAGAGGATGCAGCTGAACGGCTCGACCTCATAACAGAAAGGTCCATATCTCAACGTAAAATGCAATGCGATTTAATTGATTAATTAGTCAGCACATCATTCATTATACCCATTGCATTTCTGGTCAAGATCTTGTACTGCACTTAATGATTCCACTGGCCAAAGACTGTGAGATAAGAGACAGACATTAGAAAATTGCCACAATGATCTTTATAAAGACCCATGAGATCGTGAAGAGCCATTTAGAAAGCATTCTGCCTATTGTGAATGTACATGAGTATGTCAGTAATGTCTGTATTAAATATTCACCAGTGCGACAGGTTGAGACAGTTGTGTAAATTATCAACACGTGTGAGCTCTCTTCCTCGACCGAACACAACCTATAAAAGGGTCATTCTGCTATAATTCTTACGCCTACACACTTTCACGTATTCACAGGCAACAGAATGTATCTAGCCATCTACATCTGAAGAGAAAAACGCAGAACCTGTGACTTCAGTACCTC
>JAODUD010000015.1:15077129-15093485 GCA_026784285.1 Stomatorhinus walkeri | reverse complement strand
CCTGAACGGAGACAGCATCCTGAGTCTGCCGCCCCCCCCCCCCCCCACCCCCCCCCACCCCACCCCCCCCGGACCTGGGTATGGGCATGACTGATGGGCAGCAATGACCATCAGACACCAACCTGAGGGATTCAGTGCTTTCCAGGCATCAGAGATCTGGGAGAAAGTGTGAGCGAGCGGCTTAACCAGACCTCCAAATGGAGGGTCCGTCACCATGACGACCTTGGCTCCGCCCACCTCATGCAGAAAGGCGTCCAACACACCTCTGGCTGTCTGCAACAGACCGTACAGCAAAACCCGGTAAAGGTCATGGGTAAAAAAACCCCACTCTGGTCTTCATAAGGCCCTCCTCTTACCTTCCCATTGAAGAAATGGTGGTTGAACATGTTATAGTGACAAAACTCATCTTCGCTGTAAAATTGCGCATACCTGCAGGAAGAGAGAGGACAGAATTAATTAATGGGAGAATCTTTAAAGTGCAGACTGCACCAAGAGGTCCGGCTCAGAAAACACAGAAACTTGACATCGGGGACAATGATTTTGCAGCCTGAAGATCATACTCTTGCAAGACCTTTAGCTCACATATTTTTTCCAGCGGCAGTTACAACACGTTTCGACATCGGGATTCCAGCCTCATAAAAATAAGCTAATTACAGGGGGGAGAGCGCTGGGGGTGTAGTGGTGGGGCTGGCATACCACAGTGCGGACTGGGGGGGGGGGCAGGCCAGGGCAGGCAGCACCCTCCCTCTGCCAAGCCCCTCCCTGACACGGCACTAACCTGCCTGAGACGCAGACGACGGCCGCCACACAGCCGGACAGAGCCCCTGCAGAAGGTGAGCGACCCCCTCCGAGCACAGCGGGGGCCCCCTCGCCCACCCAGGGGTGTCGGAGACAGAGTGCGTCACAGCACTAACCGGGGGAATCCCACAGCCGCGCAGCGTTTATTTACAAGCGGGCCGTCTCCGCACTGCAGGCTTTGGGTGATTGCTGTTTGCTGCTCAAATATTCTTTCTGCAGTTTTAAACAAAGTCCTGGAGAATAAACTGCGTTCCTGCAATGCTACTTATACTGTCACTTAAAATGACATTAATGTAACATAACCTTCTTCCCTGTATCTATGCATGCATGTATGTATTAGGTATGTATGTATGCATGTACGTATTTATGTAATAGGTATGAATGAAGGTTTATTTGCATGTGTGTATGCATGTATTAGGCATGTTTGCATGTACCTATGTATGAATGCAGGTATGCAGGGATACATGCAAAACAATCGCGGACCTGTTCTCTCAAACAGATCAGAAGACAAGTCCACGGCCATCTCCTCCCCCCTCCCCCACTATGGCAGAGGACAACACGGACACCATGATGGCTATGGAGCTGGACGGCCCTGCTACGGAGGTCACCCAGCCGTACTCGCGCTCCCCCAGGCTGACGAAGAGGATTATCGCAGCCGGAGGCAAACAGGCCAAGGTAAGCCAGTTCCAATTACAAACCAAAGTACAATTAGACACCTAATTACAATTACAAGCTCTGTGTAGCTCAAGGCAAGCAGAACCTAGACTGAAATGTGAAATGACAGGAATAACAAAGTGCTTTACCATTAAAAAGAAATAAAGGTTAAAGGATTAAATATATATATATATATATATATATATATAGTGAGAGAGAGAGCATTTAAAGGATTATATATCTAACATTTCAATCTCAGCTAAGAAATTCAGCACATCTGTGGATAATGTCCACTGCCTAATCACTCGAACAGATCAGATGTTGCATCTAAATAAACTCCAGGGGTCTGCGGATTAAACATGAACAGACAGCCTATGAGAATTCCCCTCTTAATGGCTACAGGAGGTTCTGTCCAGACGCCTGCAGGACCTAACGGAGGAGCAAGCGAAAGCGCAAGCCCACCTGCAATCCCTGAAGAAGAGGAGCGCGGACCTCACGGTGAGGGGGCAGCTTACGGTGGCCACGCCCACACGGGGCTGTCAATCAAACACTGACATCCTGTCTGTCACGGTGGCCACGCCCACACGGGGCTGTCAATCAAACACTGACATCCTGTCTGTCACGGTGGCCACGCCCACACGGGGCTGTCAATCAAACACTGACATTCTGTCTGTCACGGTGTCCACGCCCACACGGGGCTGTCAATCATCAAACACTGACATCACTAATTGTTTACATTGGTTCAAATGAGGCACATGGGAGGCCCATCCTGTGGATCGGGGGGAGAGGGGGGTTTGGTACTAAATTCAAAATCTGAAGGGGCAACTTCACTCATTCTTCTGCTGGCCAAATAAAATTACTTTAAAATTTTCTTAAAATACTTTATTGCTCGAGACTGCCCCCGTGTGACACATTCCAGAATTACGACCTTTAGCATAACTGGCTAAACGACTTTCGGCAATGCTTCACAGCTCGAAATATAACCCTGTTCCCCCACAAAGAGCAGCGCCGAGGCCATGAAGCTGCAGGTGGGCGAGCAGTTCGACGGCATGCGGCGCGCCCTGCTGGCCGACGAGAGGGCGGCGCTGGAGACGGTGGAGCAGGAGCGCCAGGAGGCTGGCACGCGCCTCGACGAGCTCCAGCGCGCCTGGAAGCGCCACCTGGGGCAGGTTCAGAAGGACATCGGCAGCACGCGTCAGGCGCTGGAGAAAAGCGAGGCCGCGCAGGTCAGCCAGAGGCTCAGATCTCAGATCAGATTCAGGATTCACCGCTGAGCGCTTAGGGGCGTGTTCGCTGATGCCAGATCAGCGGTGGAAATCGATCCATAGAGAGGCTGCAGAAATGGGAGGCATAGCTCCAATGCATGCGTGTTGGCAGAAGTCCGCTAGGTTCAGGTACCCCGTACATTTACTCTCTCTGTCTTACAGGACTGCTCTTGGGACTTAAGGTACCATCTCATTTTGCTTATCTGCTCTTGTATGTAGAGGGGAGTGCTGTGCCAAACAACCTGAAGCTTTGCCATTTAATTAGGGCATCCCATAATAGTGCCTAAGATCATGGGAGTATTGCAACCAGCATCAAATTAAAGCAGCAGCTTCTATAATTCAAATCTGATGTCACAGCGGTAATATGGAAGCACACTTGATACTTTCTTTTTAATCTCTCACGGGAAATTCTCTTCTTCTCCAGCTGTCCTAAGAAGTCTGTCGCTGAGGAGGACATTAAGATGAACAATGATAAATTTCAAAAACTCATCAAGATACTGGGCAATATTTTAGAAAATCTAAAGGCAGACCTGCATCGAAAGACCTTTTTGCTGGGTATTTTTTAACCGAGTATAATCTTCAAATAGTCCAACGGCTTCATTCAAATAGTTGTATTAGTAGCATTCTGGCTGTTTTCAATTTCTTTTCTCTTTTCCTGTCTTCTCTTTACCTCTATTTTCCTTTCCAGACTCTCTAACAGTCCAGGTCGACAAGCAGACCTGCCACAAACAAATCCTTGTGGGGGCAGCCGGGAAGAGGCTGTGCTTTTCCACCGAAGCTAGGCCTGTCCTGGAGCTCCCCCTGCAGTTTGAAAAGGTGTACTGCGCCCTGGGCTCTCCCGGGGTGTCCGCGGGGAGGCGCTACTGGGAGGTGGACGTGCGCTGCTGTCCGGCATGGGCGGTGGGCGCCACCTACAGGAACATCGAGCGCAAGGGCCAGGAGAAAGCCGCCAAGCTGGGCCGGAACGGATCCTCCTGGTGCGTGGAGCTCCGTGAGGGAAGCCTGTCGGCCTGGCACGGCGACCGCCGCGTGGCGTGCCGGGGGGCCGGTGTGGAGCCCCCGCAGCGGGTGGGCGTGCTCGTGGATTACGCGAAGGGCCGCCTGGCCTTCTACGACGCCCGTACCATGCGGCTCCAGCACGAATTCTTCGCCGCCCTCGCGCCCGTGTGTGACCGGCTGCAGCCACAGTTCTCTGAGCCGCTGTTCCCAGCGTTCCGCTTCTTTAAGGCTGACAGCAGCCAGCCAGGCCCAAACTACATGGAGATCTGCCATTACAACCTTTAAACCCTTTGAGATCCTCAATGGATCACACCCACTATGGACCTCAGCCTCTATGACACCTACCGGTGCATATCTGCATGTAATTAACAACAGAACACAGAAGTGCTGTTTTTTATAATATTTTCCTAGCTTATTGAAAAAGGTGACACGGTTATATAAACATGAATTTGAATATTATGCTTCAGGAGTCAGACTGACTGTGTGTGTCAATGTATTCAGCTGTAATAACATGTAACCTGATGAATAAAAGATACCTGAAGTCGATGTCCAGCAGGAGACTCCTCACTGGCGCCCCCTTCTTCTCCTGGTTTCTGATCTTGATCAGCTCATGGAGCCTGAGAAGGAAAATGGGGTCCCCTTTAACAACGAACTGATGCCGGACGCATTTGTAAGTCACATGGCCACAGAGGGAGTCAGAGAGTCAGATAGCAGGTTCAGAGCCCTCGAAGCAGGCAGCCGCACTTAACCTGCATATCCCACCCACTAAAGAGGAGAACATATCACAGATACACCTCAAGCCACAGTCTGAACGCAAATAAGAATATAATGCTGTGAAGGACACTGTGGGGATTTAAACCCACAACCACCTGGATTCTCAATTTCTATGCAGAGCCACTGCAGGTTACAAGAATTCTGTGCAAAGGAATATGAGGTGCACCTGCTCCCTGAGGCGGGCGAACTATGAGAATACGTACCGGGGCGTCCCAACACAAAGAACCTTCCGGAATCCCAGCCCGGCCAGCAGGTCCAGGAGGAAGTGGCAGCTGCGGTCAGCAAACAGGAACTGTGCGTTGCTCTTCTTGTTTTCCAGCGGGCAGAGCAGCAGGCTGGGTCGTCTTAAGCGGGCCACCATGATGTCATCTGAAAGCGCCCTGTGAGAGGAATGCGCAGTCCACTCCGCGGGAAGCAGCAGCAAATGGCAGTCCTGACAGAATCTCTTCTGCTCCAGGGGCAGGGAGACAAACTCGAGAAACCTTAACAACATGAAAGCAAGTCGTTTCAGTTAGACAGCTCCACAGAGACTGCCGTTTATTAAAATGTTTAATTCGAGGCTTCACCATTTCAAAAATAAAGTGCATTTCTACAGCTGTTATTACCTGGCACAGTACTCCTGATGTGTAAACTCGGGCAGCTTACGTCTGTTCTCCGCTTCCCTGGCCAAATTTCTGTCTTCGGATACCTACAACCATATGTTCCCATTAACCTGGTTAATAATATAATCAGCTTTCCCAGTGATGCTGGGTGTCTCACCTTATCGTCCTCCCACTGAAAAAAGTTGCAGTCCTTCCTGTCTCTGCAAGCGGAGCAGGCATAAAACCTCCTGCGGGGTTGTTCTCCAGGACACACCTTCTCAAACAGCAATGTGGGACCTAGGAACCAAAGGAAGAACAGTCACACGTGATTACACATGTCACTAACTTTGTTTAGCTAACGCTTTTCCTCCAAGGTTTCAGTATTAACTGTCAACACAAATGGGTCATTCCATGACAAATCATCACACTTTCAGACCTCATCATTATAGATGTGACGCTACGTTTACGTCAAGATATCTCAGCAACACCTTAAAAACCAAAGACCAAATTTTCTGGAGATGTTCATGACATTATGATCTAGCTTTAGTAAAAAATTGACCACTTTTGAATTATAGGTCATTACATAGTAATTATTCATATGACGATGGAATATTATTTATTCAATCTATAGTGCTGGACAATAGCTTTAAAACAATATAAGGACCACTTCTGTACAGCTTATATTAAGGTAAATATCGCCAGTCAAATTCATAGCCCGCCCAAAAAAAGTTAAAACTTTGTTCGCTTAAATCTCCTTTAATATTGATTCCAGACTCGCCCAATTTCAGTTTCACGAGTTAATCATGCAACCAAATCAGCATGCCAAGTTTCGTTAAAATCCGTCCGAAAGTGTGATGATTTGACATGGAATGACCCAAATAGCTATTTTTCTCTAACAATCATATAACAGAACATAAAAGGAAGAACAACAGTTAATTTCCTGTTCTTATAGATATCTACTCCTTGCTTGTGTTACAGCGTTAAAAATTGTTATTTCCCTCACTAATAAGCGAGCAGACAGTACATAACTATGCTTATTTAATCGTGCGATGAAATGCGTATTAAATGCAACGTGTGCACGAGACACTTACAATATTCTGCCTTTTTAATCACAAGTAATTTAAGACTATTACATTGGACATACCATGAGGGCATGACGGTGCTTTCTTGTCGTCTTCTTCCTGAATAATCACTTCTATTCCAAAGCTTTCCTCGTCCGGCATGTTTACCCTAGTATCCATTTAGTGATCAATAAAATAACATTAAAATAAAGATGAATTACACCGAGAAAAAGGAAAACACGCACTTTGTGGGCGCCGCCATCTTCCCGTCGCTTTCCTTTGCGTCATACTAGTTTCAACAAGACGTGAATGGGCAACCGATAGGAGTAGCAGCGGACTCACGTCGATCCAAATTCTTTGCAGATCTTACTATGAGGAGCCAATTAGGTTGACGAAAAAATATTTAAAATCTATTCATTTTTTATGTATGAACTACTTAGTAATGAGCAACGACAATGAAATAAGTGATCCTACAGATATCATCACGCTGTGAATATAACAAAACTTTTAAGGCTGCCGACAGGTCGCGAGAAAATGACGTCACAGATCAACTGAAAGAAGAAGTAATCAAACGAGGCGATTGGATGGTTGTGGCGTTTCTTATATGTGTGAGAACTTGACACATGGGAAAAAGTTATTTTATCGAGATATTCTGAATATAGTCTTTATACGCCTAAATCGCGGTTTATTTAAAAACTGGCTACAGTTTTATTCCTTCAGCGCCAGGTGGCTCTAAGTTCATTCCAAACAGTGTTTTGGGATAAACCACGAATACTTGTGGATGTAATATGCCAGTTAAACCAAACACTTCTGTTTTAATATTGTTCCATATTTAGTTTATAATGACTTCAGTTTTGAATGCAAATATGTTTACTTGGAAAAGCGTCGCGTCTTTGGTTTTCCTAGTTTACATTATTAATTATTTAATAGGCTTTTATCCAAAGCGATGTACTATTGAGAAAGCAGGGTCAGTCCGTCCCTAGAGCAATTGGGGTGTACAGCCTCACTGTAGGACCCAACGCTAAAATCGCTCTACCCACTCTGGGATTTAAACCAAAATCGTTCCAATCACAAGTACGTACCGCGTTCAAACCTGCTGAACCATACATATGATATGTAATATCAAATAATCTGATATTGTTATATTACACGATTTCCTTTTTGGAATACAGCAAACATCCATCTTCTATAACTGCTTATTCAGAGCAGGGTCTTGGTGAGTTTGGCGCCCATCCCAGGCAGCACATGCTGGGAACACCCTGGACGGGATGCCAGAACATTACAGGGCACGTACGTACAGTTTAGATATAAATCAGCCTGAAGGGTTGGAAAGAACCAGAGTACCGGATGGGGTGGGAGTAAAATATCTTAACGTATACGTTGTTGCTGTTGACTTTGATTAAAGCAAAAAGCTGGTGTAGATGAGTCTGTAAAAAGAGGATTAAGTGCTGGTTCAAATCCCGCAAGTGGTTTTGGGCCTTATTCCCAAAATCAACAAATGTATAATGGAAGAGCAACATAAGATATACTTGATTTCATTTGTGAAATGACAATGAAGGCATTGTGTAATTATATTCTCGCAGTTAGGCTACATTATGTCGTTATGAGTATACAGTTTATGGTCGCAACAATCTATAACATCCATTTCTCACAGACGCACACGGTTGTAACAGCATTTATTTACTTTGGTTCCAGTATACATGGAAGTTGTAGTTCAACGTGCAATACAGCAAAGGCTCTTACTGATGCTTAAAGCTTGTGGCTGCAGTTATGAACTACATATCCCAGAAATCCCCCACCCGCAATATGTACTGCTCAGCTGTCAGAGGCACTATTTATCACCTGGCTCCAGGGATGCTGAGACAGAGGCGGTAGGACAGCCATCGTGGGGCTGTCCTTATATCAAGTGCACTGCGTTTGACTCTGGACTACAGTACTGCAGCATCATCCTGTGCTTTCATGCTTGTCAACTTGCCGTATAAGTCACTCGTTTCATTCCTTTGGATATTTCCGATCTATATTTCTCATTTAGATGTGTGAAGATTTTTCTGCATCTTCTGCAGAGGCACAGCCAGTGTGCAGCCCATGTCTGCTTTCCAGACGGATACATCTGAATGCATATTCTGAACGCTGACAGCCCAAGCCGTTAAAATGAGCACTGGTAAGTTATATGTGCTCCAGTAACCAGCGCGTGGACTGAATTAAGATGTCAGTACAAATTCTAACTATAGCATTTCAGTGAAATGTACATTTCATTTACAGTTGCGACTGTCATTATTAATAATAATTCATGGTTTACTGTTGCCTATAATGCGAATTTAAGCAATATTATAATATACGGTGTTTGTTCACATAGTAGGCTACCTGGTGATGTTTCAGTGTGGGTTAATTAACGACGACATTCATTATCAAAAATAAATCAATCATAATAATATAAAAACGCAGTATAGTTAACTTAATTTCAAGTGTCAGTGGAACCGTGCAGAAATCGAATTCGGTTTCAGATGGAGACACGGTTCCAGCGAAATGCACGCTGAGCATATTCACTGCGTAACTACGAATTCGTGTTAACGATAGCGAACGTGGTGCACAGTCTGTGGAACATAACATAATGCATAATCAGATGAGTGCTACAGTGTTCGTGAATCCTATCAGCCGGGAGATTAAAAGTGATTGAAATATAGGGACTGGCCAGGCTGTCAGCGCCTTGCCGCACGGATGGCATGTACGCCCCTCCCGCGGTCATGTGTGATTGTGCCTGCGATCCGGAGGCTATCGATGCCATCCTCACAACAGCTTTGACGCAGAATAAACAAGGGGAAAGCCTACATCTCCTTTCTGTCTGGTGTCACTTTTAGCAGCCGCACTCAGAAGTGACCCCGTCGTGTGCGGACTGCATCGCTGACGCGTACGCTATAGATTAATGTGGCCCGGATGGTCATCCTGGCACCTGCCTGTCACCCTTTAACGCTCCAGTGTGACATTATGAGCGACCGAATCACGCTGGTGCTATATTCTCCAGGAGGAGGTTAATAAGCTTATACAAACCTGGAAAATTCTCTAAGGGGTAACACTCACGCTAAGGTAACTGTGCAGATGATCGCTAACTATGAATAATTTGTATTAAGTGATTGATGCTGCTATCTTATTTGATTGCAGGGAATAGTCGGGAAGGTGTCTGGCGGAGGGCGTTTGTGTGATTTGGGGTAGAATACCTCAGGTGTTCATGTGGCTAGAATTATTGTGATTGAAATAGTTTTATGTACCAATATTAATCTCGTGCCTCACTACAAAATTCTGTAACACGTTATTTGGCGGAGCACAAATAATGTAGTATGCTATGACGTACGTATTAATTAATCACAAACCACAAAGTCTTAGTTACATGCTGAACTCATGTTAGTTCATCATCAATGACAATTTTTTTTATCTTAAGCAGTTGCTATATTTGTTATTATATCAGTTAATTCTGTAAACTCATGTTCATCATTAATGATCTGAAGTACCTGCTACAGAGTATTTGTTTCTGATTTGTACTTCAGTAGTAACTGAGTGACTACCAATTGTTTTCTGCCCACGGTCAAACTCCAGTGAGGTGATGTTGCTGATCACATATGGGAGGGAATGTTGCTGCTGTGCAGGATATTGAAAAGCCTGGAGTTTGACCGTGGCTCTGTTCACACAGGAGAGTCTCTGGGCCAACCAGAAAGCTGCGGTTTTCAATTTGGATTCACTTATCTCTCCCAATAAACAGAGGCGGGTGGTTCAGGTCCAGAAAGTACAAATCCAAGCCAAGGTTTTGTTTCAACCAACCAGCTGAATGCGCTGTGACTGTGACTCTTTATGCTCAACTGGTTGGTTGAAACAAAATCCTGGTCTGGATTTTTACTCTCCGGAGCTGAACTACCCAGCTCTGCCAATAAATAGACCTTTGTATTTAAATTAATAAGTGGTGTCCCACCAATATCAAACTCTTTCCTACATCACTGGAGATCAGATACTGGAGGAAAGATGACATGATTGAAGTTTGTTTGAAGTTTGACAGTACCGATGCTATGAAATGGAACAGGCGCCTGGGAACGAGGATGCAGCTTATCGTTTAGTGCAACTGCGCCAGAAGGTTCGTTATTCTGATCGATGAGGACAGACAGTGATTTAGGATGGTGTTAGTATGTGGGTGTCTGAGAATAGCACTGGGAAGGGCTGTATGCCCAGGATTGGAAGGCCGTGGAGGGCTGGTGATGTCACCGAGATCACCCCCCCCCCCAGCCGTGTTTACAGGCAGTGCTAATCAGGTCGGAGATGTGGCGTCAACTTGTGACATTTCATAAGCACGCTTCTTTATTTGTGGTTTTTATTACCTTTCAGGAATGGAGTCTGTCCTCCACATGACCACACTGATTATATATAAACATGTAGATTGAGTTTCTCGTCCTGTGTAACTTAAGGGTCAGTTCAGACAGTTAGATACATTCTAATACAACATTATGATGATTTTACAGCCTATATTTATGTCTATGTTTTGGTCAATAAATCAGCAACCTCTATAGTATGTACTTATTGTATAGTTCTTAGAATAATTTAATAGAGTATTTTATTATATTTAATAAGCTTATTACCTATAAATGAGCCAGTTCTTGTTTGGAAATAAATGGGGTTGAAATGGTGTTAGACAGAGAGAAATGACAGCCTGATGTTCAGATGGTAATCCAGTGCTACAATCAGCAGGCATCCTTAATTTAGTGACCTGTAACGGTTGACTCAGTCATGGAAATTGTTAGCAGTAATAATAAACACCAAATTGCTGACTTGCAGTATTTCGGTCAGGATTACACAACCCAGAGGAACCAGATACGTATGGCCAAGGTTCTCATATTGCCTCATCTCAGTCATGTCAGTTATTTAATTTTTATTTGATTAGCATAATGATCAGAGTGAGAAGTTTACACACATTCTAGAATTCTGGGACAATCGGTCTGGAATGTCCAGTGATCTTTTTGTTCTCCCTTTCATTGTCAAATGTGACTCTGAATGGAAGTCACCCTAAAAAGTGTTAGTCATAAAAGAGAGGCTAACTGGCGATGCAGACAAATGGTGAATTACTAAGTGTTCATGTGTAAGTAAATATCCGAGCAGGTGGGTCGCTCGGCTTTCTCTGTTTGTGTCTGATTATGCAGCTGATGGGATTTCTGTGCTGCTATATTGCTTGTTTACTCTTGCAGATGCCAGAGACACGGAAAGCATGCTGTTAAAGGTCCAACAGCATTATCCATCACTGATCTAGACTTGCGTTGTACTGCAGCAATACTGCCAGGTTCTGTCTACTCATGCCTGAACCAGTTACCCAGAATGCATTGCGGCCCATGCCTCATGCATACACGCAGGCACATGCATTCACATACTCTCACCTGGGATCACTCCTACAAACACTGTCTGTCATGCCCTGGGGAGAATCCCGAGTAGCACTTTAGAGCAGCGTTTCTTAACCCAGTCCTTGGGTCCCCCCCCCACACAGTCCATGTTTTTGAGCAGTTCTCTCCTTGATTTAAGGGCAGCTGTCTGCCTGTCCCCCCACCGTGGTGGGCATCCTTCCATGCCTCATCACCCTGATGGGAGTGGGGTGAATCTTGGCAGGATGCCCAGGAGCGTATGACCCGCAGTGCTCAGCTGGAGGGGTCGTGGCTCGCAGTGGCATTTCATCCCTTCCCCGTCTCCATATCCGTGCGCCAGTGTCGACGCTTGTCTCCTTGCCCCACCTGTGATTGTACCCTGACCTCGGAGCTACTCCGCTTGCTGGCGTCCACTTTCCGCCAGTAGACGGTCCCTGTTTCATTGTCTGTCTGCCTGCATCTTCTCCAGTTTTATAAGTGGATTCCGGAAGGACCCCTGTTCTGTTGTTTTGAATGTGAGTGTGCAAAATGGCTGCAGTGAATCAGCAATGTGGGTCAAGATAAATTTAAAAAAGTGATGTGGGCATTATGAGAGTGCCACAGAAATGCACTGCATACTAATTAGTAGTAGTAGTAGACGTTAAATATACTACTGATTCATCAATAATGCAAAAGCAGAATAAATGGAATAAATATTTTTAATATGCAAATCCCTCAGTTGCAGTCAGGCTTTTGATCTGTCATACGATTCCTTTGTCTGTTTCTTCTGAGGGAAACATCCTTCTGCATTAAGCCTGTTAAGCACAGCTGGCATGCAAAACGGGGGTCTTATGCTTTCAAGGTTTCTCTGAGGAAGACTGCCCCCCCCCCACCCCCGTCTAGCCAGCTAGGCTGAGGACACTTTTGTGTGTCTGTGTCTCTATGTGTGTGTGCGAGAGCTTCAACGATTTCACTGCAATTACCAATCCTGCCACAGGGCTGTGTGACCCAGTTTTTACATTTTTCCCACCGTCGCCGTGACATTGCAGTACACTGATAGCACCATTGAAAATTAATTTTTAATTAGCTGCAGAGAAAAATGTATATTCAAAATGATATCTGACTCGAAAAGAAAAAGGGAGTTAATCACTGCTTGTTAATAATCAGCTAAAATGCTCTGGCCCTGATGCAGTTTCTGCTTCAAGTGCATCCAAACGGTGTCTCGACACAAGCAGATTAATGCTGCTCTCAAGGTCTAACTCAATAAATGGAAGATGCCTTTGAATCACTTTACGGAAACGATTTTTGTCAGATGCTTCCGTTCAGTTGGCACGCGAGCCGTTAGTGGGAGTCTGAAGAATTCTAGGGATGTTTAGAAAGGCAGACAGTCAGCACATCTCAGCAGGAAGAGCGCCTTCCTGTGAGTGAGAGTCATTGTTCAATTTCCAGTTTATTTAATCAAGTTGTTTTTTTTTCCTGTGGTAACTCTCAAAAAACAAGTGCATGTAAATGTTTGTAATAAACCTTCCGGCATGTTTTCTACAATTATATAAATGTATAACTAAATATATACATCTGACTTCATTATGGACCTCATTAATTCCAAAGAATTTCACGTCTTTAAATGAAAGAAATTCACTTAACTTTATACTAAATATAAATACTTCAGGCCCTGAATGGTCGCACATCTATCAGACTGTGGGGGAATAAGCAGGAATGAATCTAAATCCAGCAAATTCTGCTCTGGGGTGATAAAGGGGTCAGAAGCCCATTGGCTAAGCCGCCCCCCCCCCCCAAGAACTCCAGCACAATGCTAATGTAACAAAGGAGCTGATCTTGGACCCCCCCAGGATGCACCATGCTCTGACTGCGGCTCATGGGTAGTATACAGAAATGCTTAAAATAACTCATGAACAGCAGGTATCTCAAAGGTGACCCTCTAAGTATAAAAATACTATGAATATTAAGGGGATTTACATACATATATGCCAATATTTGACTGGACTTTAAGTAAAGACTGAAAGGAGACAAAGCCACTAGCTGGAGGGCCCAATTGTTTATTGGGTTTCGATGTCCATTTTGGTTTGGCTGGCCTGGTGTATGAATGTGGCAGCGGTGTGGTGAAATGCACTCTGGGTATTATCAGTGTGGCTCAGTGAATTACAAACATTCCTACATCCAGCTGTCACTCCTGGGTCAGCAGACTTGTATGTTTACTGTGTCCTCATTTCCACAGCAACATAAACCTTTAATTAGGGAAGCACCTCTGTGTATTTATGCAGCTGAGCAGGCACAGGGCCCGTAGACATATCATTGAATTATATTTTGTTTTCAGCCAGCATACGAGGTGCGACAGTGATGAGTAACCAGTAGCAGGCACTGAACAGAAAAACAATGATCATGCAAAGGTCTTGTGTGGCCCACGCTGACTGAGCCCGCTGGCCTGGCTCTGAGCGAAAAGGTTCAGGTAACAGGTGATGGTAAATGTAGCCCACAAGCCTTATGATTAATTCACCTGTCTGCTCAATCCATACCCATGCAGTCAAACACTCTGGATAAATGTGTATCTGCAGCAGCCTAATTATCTAGTATAGAACCCCACCCATCAGAATGAGGGGCCTTGTGGCCTCCAGGACCCCCAAAGAGCCTAAAGGAACAGCCCAATAAGAACAGCTTATTCCATGATAGTTTGCTGTGATGGACCACCCAAGAACCATTGGTCACTCTGAACACCCTCCTAAGCCAATACTGTTGCTGCTGCCCTAACGCAATGGTATCCAATTATTAATGACTTTAATGGTATCTGGGTTGGCAGTGTCCATGTTGAGCGTCCGTGCTCTACTGTCACAATGGGGACTCTGTTCAGTGAACATTTATTGCTCTTCAAACCCAGAGTTCAAAACACAAAAGCAGCCCACAAAATGGGCCATCCATCCAAAATGGCAGATTCTGTCCCCCCGGTCCCTGAGATACGCACCTGGCAACCAGCAGGGCGTGGGGTTGCTCATCGCATGAGGTGCATGAAAGGTACGCTCAACACAGAGGTCTGTAGGGACAGAAGCAGTGAGCAGGAGGTAGGGCTGATAAGCCTAAAGGAGTCACCCACTGTGGAGCTGATCAAGGCCAGATGGTAAGGACCCTAAATTCAAGACAAGACACCAGCCGTCCTGATCCATGGACCCAGAACCACCAGGCTAGTGAGAAGGGTAACAACCCTGACAAATATGTAGAAGTAACTCAACACAGCTTCATAAACTTGACTTTGAAACAAAGCTCCTAGAGCGGTGATGACTGAGTAGTATTTGTTTTTAGAGAGTTTTCTCCAAAGTAAAGCAGACAGGACATTAGGTGTACAGCTGCCAGGGTCCATCTAGACATGTGTGGCTTGGCTGAGCGCCCAATGAAGACCTACACAAAACCTTACAAACATGAAAGGATGTAAGACAAGTATTCAATCCAGAAGCACAACTCTGAGTGTCTAGAAATCACAGAATATGGATAACAGAACTGTTCCCAGAACAGATGTTTGATGTATTGCCCGACGATTGAGGGAATGGCCAGATGTGGTTTGGCAGCTCATTCCACTCTCAAGGGGACCATACAGGAGAAACATCTAGAGTGAGACTTCACATGGTGAAGGGATTTCCAAGTGATGTTAGCTAGCTGACTGAAGAGGGAGAGATGGGGTGTAGATCATCAGCATCCTGAAGATGGGTGCTGTCCCATTAATGACTGAACCAGCACTGAGTTGAACTTGGTCTAGCCATCTATAAGGAGTCAATGAAGAGCAATAGGGTGTAACCTGAGCATTCTGACAGATGGAAGATGAAATGTGCTACTTAATTTTTTTGAATCAGTCTGACAGTACAAGCTGGTAGCCTTGTTGGTAAGGAATCATAATCTCCAAAACTAATGTGCCTGGGCTAGAAGCTGCATACAAGAAGGTCCTGATGTTATACTGGCTGAACCTACAAGACCTTGGGCTCCCTGCTATGTGGTCAGTGAATGAGCTGGTCCTCTCATTACCCCTAGATTCCTGGCAGACTTTGATGGAGGCAGTGTTGAAGATCCAAGCTGTTCAGTGATGTCATGGTGAGTGATAGCGCTGGCAGGGAAGACAAGCTTGCTCTTCAGTTCAGCTGTAGGCGATAATCACTCAAGGCCGTGATGTCAGCAAGGCATGTGGAGATAGAAGGAGATACTATGGTGTTATTAAGAGGGAAGGCCAGGTACAGCTGGATCTTCATAGTGGTAGATGATCTAACCTAGTGATGTTATGGAAGGTAGAGGGGCTGAAGGATGAGCTTTGGGTTCACCTGTTACCTGATGTGGCTTGGACACCACTGCACTCCCAGATACTTGGAATGACCTGCCTGATGGGAGTCAGACTTCCCGGGACTTCCTGTGATGCCGAATTAAGGGTAGCCAGGAGGATCTGGTGGTTCACTATAAAAGACTGCAGACAGGCCTAGAAGGATTAGGACAGAAATGCGGGTCTTGCAAATCTCAGCGTCCACAAAGAGGGTGAGCTTAGTGAGATGCCCATCAGTTATGGCAGGGCATGTCGGAAGGACAGACGATTCACATTATAGTTTACAGTAATGGGGATTTTAATCCATGCAGGTGGAGAACAAGAACAAACTAACTACTAGACCAGGGGGGCCCAACTCCAGTCCTGGGGGGCCGCAGCCCTGTGTAGCTAATTTCTTTCCCTGTTCCACCATAAATGTTTCAGCTCAAGAGCTGTGTGGTAATTAGCACAAGGAGTTGAATCAGTGTGTTAAATGAGGGGAAACCCAAAAATGTGCAGGGCTCCGCCCCCCCCCCCCCGGCCTGGAGGTGGGCCCCCCAGTAC
>JAODUD010000015.1:15062972-15073989 GCA_026784285.1 Stomatorhinus walkeri | reverse complement strand
GGAGTAGGGACCACCGGGGCCCGAGGAGCCGACATCGGGGCACCCGGAGGTGACCGCGGGAGCGAGGGCGGCAGGCCTATATTTACCCCCCCTCCCCCTCCACCACCCCCTGCAGCAGCTCTGCACACAGAAACTGGGTCAACATGCTGACTAACACATGTTTATGAGATCCTGTGAACATGTGCGTGTTTTTGTGCGCTTTTTTGTCTCTGTTCATGCATGGGTGTGTGCCTCTCTATGCGAATTTTTATGCACCCATGTGTGCATATAGATTTTGCAGTATTTTAACCTGCATATTTTTATTCTAAGGACCAATACAGTTGAGGCCTTATTAGGTAACTTTAATCTGCCCAGGCATATTGTTGAGGTTGGATGAAGATGAATAGTATGCAAATTTAATGGGCAAAGGGCCCACAAAAACTAAGATTGTGTGTGTGTGTGTGTGTGTGTGTGTGAGAGAGAGAGAGAGAGAGAAAGCAGCGGGTGGGTTCTGCACATGTTGAGAAAGCAGCACAGCACAGCTCTGAAAAGACAAGCCTTCAGGGTAACCTCATTCTTCACGGTCTCTCTGTCCTTAAACGTTGAGATCAAGGGGTGGGACTGACTGGAAATGCGATACTGTGACAATGCATAAAAGTTTCGAAAATACCACTTAACAGACTGTTTTTCAACCAAAGATACATCTAGCTGTATCCGCTGTCCTGACAGCTCTGTGAAAGCACACAATGGACTTTTAGGTTCTTCTGTAACCACAGCAAATTTGTTAGTGTAGGAACTATGAATCCAGATGAGATTACAGACCCGACGGTCTTTGTCATCTGCCTGATATCTGCACGTTTGTTTTTCACTTGAACATTCTCCTAGTTTTATCATTGTCTATGCTGTAAAAATGCGGTATGAAGCTAATTTTATTGTTTAGAATGTGCTTCAGTACAAGGGCCAGGTCTTGCTGAATGCCCACTGATTTGGGGATTCTTTGAATTATTGTCCTGCGTAAATCACGCAGGATGAAGGATTCACAAGCGAAATACTGGCCTTACTTGGGTCTTCTCAGACAGTCTGAGAGCCGTATTTAACCACCCACTCACAATCCGCTCACTTAGGGCGATTCCATCCAACTTCTTGTTGGCTCCCGGGGCACTGTCACACTCATTCCCACTATTGTTGTTCGACATAATTGTTGCTTAGTAACATACAGTGACAGAGATGGAACTCAGCTTGTGATCCGCGTGACTGACCTGCGTCTAGGCAGATCCTGAGTCTGCGTGAGGACTCCATACAGGATGAAAGAAGAGGCCCCTTTCGTCAGCAGATGCAGGACCCACGCGAATCTGCCGTGTTATCAAAACAACAAGTCCTGCTTAATACCTTTGAATGAAGATGGGAATTAGAAGACCTGTGTTCTTAAGATTAACGTAAAGGCACATGAAAAGAAGTGCTTGATAGAGTAAACCTACTGAATATGTTATGGCGAATTCAGCAATTGCTGTTTATACCAGCCTTCGTTCAGCTTCCTAACGGGCGTGCTGGTGATAAAATCTCTGTGTCACTAAGGGTTTCTCTGGCTTCTGTGTGGTGATTGATGATGCTTGAATATCACAAAGGTTCTGGGTTCTAGAACCTTCTGAACCACTCAAGGTTTTACCCAGCTTTGACAGAGGCTGAATGATTGACTGTACCTAGACTGTCAGAGGGGACCAGTCACTGGTGTCTCTTTAAGGAAAATAAATTATTAAATGTAGCGTGGTTGACTATTCCGCATGGCGCTCTGGAATTCTCTGTGAGGAAAACCGCCTTAACAACAGAGATAACATTAGTCGTGTCTAATCAGCCTGTGCAATAGCTGTTAGGAACATTATGGAAAATGTGAATTATGAAAGTTACAGGTAATTTATTATTTTGGTAGCAGAGCTGTCAGTTACGTGAAACCTATAAATTATGTTATTTTTTTTGTCCCGCCCCTCTGTATGTTCCACATTTTGCACTTTAAGTATTGTAAAAAACTTCCCTTTCACCTGCTGTTGCACCGTGGTTCTTGGGGAATGATACAGTATACCTGTATATGGGTGGTATGACAACGGAACCCAATTCTGAAGCTCCCGTTAGCCTATCAGGAAACCTCCACACCTTTGTATGGAAATGAGCTATGCAGTTCTCCAGTTCTCATCCGGGTATCTGAAAATAGCCTTCAAATAAGCTTGGTCATGGTGTCACTTGATGTCTGGATCCTTCGTGAGCGCCTTTGATCTGTCTGTAGTGAGCCAACCGCTGCTCGTATTTATAGGAATTTCCCCGTTACGGGGATATAACATTTAATCGGCCCAATTTAGCTCATACTGGAAATCAGACACTTTGATTATACCCTGAGAGGCGTCTGTCGCTTTTTTATTATCCATTCAGACTGGAAAGGTGTTAATTTGTGATTGTGAGAGTGAGGGCCCACAGTGGGCACTGGCCTTTGCGGTTTAGAGTGTGAGATATGGGTGATGAGAAGCTATCAGCAGTCTCTGAGATGCAGGGAGGTTTGGGTTTCATAGTGAAATCTGAAAGTTGGGGGGGCGGTGCCTGTCTCCTAGTGTCTCCTATAACAGTGTTTCTCAGTCTGGCCCACGGGACCCCCAGACGGTCCATGTTTTTGCTCCCTTCCAGCTTCCAGCCAGATGTTCTGTGGACTGTTGAGGAGCGGGTTGAGAACCTCTCCCAGAGAAATGAGGTCTTTCAGGTGTACTGCTGTCTCACTGACTGTCAAGCCGCTGCGGGGTCCTCAGGGTAATCCGCTCTCCTTCTGCCTGCTGACCTCTCCCTTTGCGTTTCCCTGGACCCCCAGCCCATAAGCTCATCCTTCTACAGTTCCCATGAAATCTGTTCCTGTTGGCTCCCTGGGACTCACCATCTCATAAGTAGGTTTTACTCTTCAGGCTAAAGCAAATACCCAGCCTGGGATGGGTAAAACCCGAGGTAAAACGACTTCAACCCCTATGCATCCCGGCTGTCGGAGGGGGTGTCATCTCCCCGCCAGACTTGAGGACCATGTCGTCTGCTCCTCTGATCTGGGCTTGTCTGGAGTCACGGCCAGGACACCTCCCCACCGCAGCCCACATTCTCCCGGGTCTCAGCAGCAGGAATGGGCTCAGCTCAGGCCAAGTCTTTATTGAAGGTCCAGCTACAGAAAGGCTGGAGTGGATCTGAGACTGCGTACGGATTCAAGTGCCAAGAGCCTTTCATCGTCTAGATGTTTTCCGTAGAATGATGCAGATCCAGAGTTTTGATCGCAGGGCGATTCCCATCCCTTTGTAAGACGGAGAACGATTCTTGTGTTTTAATACTTTGTTTACATGAAAATGTATCAGCTGAGAAGCTTTTGTGAACAAGTGCCAAAAACTGAAAAGGCACTTTAAGCTTTAACTTACACTTTAAAGTGAGAGATTCTGCTGATTTCTGATGTCCTTGCTGTCTTGCAGATGTTATACCTCTGCAATTCTCATATTTTCCATGTAAAGAATAGAATGATTTTATTGTGCAGTTAGCGAATACCAAAATTTAATTTTCACGTATCCCATCCTGTTGTCCTACGACACGCACAGACATAAAAATGAGAGCATAGCTTTGGGTCACATATTTGTCTGTGGGATCTGAACTCACAACCTTCCAAATACAGACACACAGTGCTAGCCCACACCACTTCTTCTGAGATATGTTCGCTTAGGCATGCCTGACTTGTTATTGTATTGAAAGAGGGTTTTCCCCCAGTCGTCTGTCTGATGTGTTCATCCAAAGCATACTAGAGGGAAGAGCAGTTTGTGTATATTGTTCGGGATTTGAACCAATGACCTTAGCTTTAGCAGTACAATGCTTTTCTTATTGCACTACATCCAGAGCTTTATGGGCAAATCCCTTTCAAAGCAATAGGAGTTAGGTTAGAATAAGGATGTTAGGTGAGAATTCAGGGGATTTAATGGGAGTGTAGTGAGGGTGTGACAGCAAGTGGTGGAAGCTTCATGCCCCATCCTGGTCACAGCAAACATTTAAATGGAGTTCTGCCCCCCCTAAATGGAATGAAGCCTGTTGACCATCTGCTTGCTACTGTTTAATAGGTATTGGTGCCCTGAGTGGTTCTCCTGCCGTTATGAACAGACCTCGAACTGAGGAAGGCCAGTCAAGACTGGAGAAGACTGCGGTGGTATGGGCTGCCTGCTAGGAGCAGGAAGGATGACGGCTCAGCCTTGTACGCTTGTTCTCCCTTCAACTCCACCTGACCTTCTACCTTTTTGTGGATCATCCTGCCGCTCATGTTCTGTTGTATTTAAGAAGAGGAGTTCAGGATCATTTAAGTAGATCTTATTCTACTATTCGAATTCTAGGGTCAGAGACCAAGGTCAGCCTCATCCCTGAAGCAGTTGGGGTTTAGATCCTCCTTTAACAGCACAACTGTGTTGTGATTATTCTGATGGCTAGAGGATTTAATCCCACAACCTTCTGGAGAAGCCTTAACCTAGTGAGCCACACAAAAGGTGTGGTCTGTTCATTTAGTTGAATCCATTGACCTGTTAGTAAACAAATACATCATGTTACAATTCCACACATAATTTCATTTGAATTTTTGTTCAATTTAGCATGTGTTTTCATCAAGGTTGCTATAAATATGAGAGGTGGTGTTATGCAGATACCCTGCATGTATACATGTCTGCTGGGATGTCCCTATGGCAGCAGGTGTTGTAGTGGTGAGGGATCCAGTCACCAGATGGGATAGTCAGGCACCAGGTGCCCTCTGCTCTTATCTACTTGATGAAGGGATGCAGCCCAGATCTGTTCAATGACACCCAGTGGTACTATAGTATGAACAGCCTGTGGAACTGTCAGGTTCTCTGGACAAAAGCATTTTCCATTTTCCAGGTGATTTAGTTGACATCTCTGAGATGACTGCAGTTTTCAGCTGCGTGCTCTATGTGAGAAATGGGCTGGAGGGATGTCAACTGCAAAGGACAATATCAATGAAGGTATCAGCACTCAGCTGTGTTTAATGCTGCACGTCAGCACCGGGCACGAAGCAGACAGCAACGCAGCCAGCTGGCCGCCTCGCTCCGAAATGCCCAGTCGACAGGCTGCCTGTTTGCATACCACTGGTGCTCATGCAGCTGTGTAAATACGAGCCAAGATCCCGACCACTATATCGCTGACGGTGTCTTAATGGGACGCGATGAAAAGACCTAATTGTGAGGGGATCTTTTTTTCCACCCGACGTGCTGTAGACTGCGGCCTAGCCACATTAGCTGTGTCACACCTGGCATGTGGGTTCCTCGTTTTTGGGTTATATGGTAGCTGTGTCGCCTGGTCAGCCTGCATGAGGATGGACAAGACTTGGGCTCAGCTGATTGGTGCTTTTCATAATTGTGGGCGGAGTCTGCAGTAAAAGTGCATAGAAGCTCACACAGGAGATGATGTAATGGTTATGACCACAATGTGGGGGGGGGGGGGAGTCGTACTCTGGTTCCATTGGGTGAAGTTCCTACACTGAGCTTCCCCAGCAGAAAACAGCTGCAGAAATGCCTTCACTGATTAAGCTGGTTTGGATATACACTGTCAGCTAAGGGATTGAAGTTTCTGGCATTTCCTGGCTTTACAAAGTAACTAGAAAGTGTGACATCTGGGCTTCTGCACAAGGCCTGCCCGATCTCTTACTGCCTTCTGCAGAAGGCCTGCCTGATCTCTTATTGCTTTCTGCCTTGTTAGTGCTACCTTGGGCTGCGACCTTGAACACCGCATTCGGATGGTAAAATTTCAGCTATTTGCAGCAACTGGCTGGGCTCTTTGGCTCTGGTCTGACTTGTGAAGAACAGCGTGAGGTGGCAAGCCCCAGGGACTGCTGGGAAATCAGAAACTATTAGCTTAACTAACTTGATTTACTTACAATTTTAATGTAAAAAAATGAATTATGAATTACGAATGAATTATGACTATACCTACATGCATAAAAGAAAACTAATGATAATACCAATTACATAAAGTATATCACTGTAATTAATAGATATCCACCTATTCACCCATCTATCCTGTCTATCCTGGTCTGGGTCCAGGGGAGTTAAAATGCTTCCCATTTATATAATAATATAAATTGATATTATAAATAGTATATAAAAAAGTACCTATAATACATACAATACATTCAATAACCAATATTTCACAAATTAACTTCAATCATTTCAAGAGCCTACAAAGTTTCAGTAAAACACTTGTTTTTGAACACTTCATAATACATTTAGAGCCTAAAATATTAATAAAATGTCACAGATCCGCCCCGTAAATCCAGATCAAATCTAGGGGGAACTCCTATACGTATCTTTCGCATAAATGAAGAGCGCTCTGCGGGATGTAGCCTCCATACAAATCAAGCAGGATCCGTCACATGCAACCGTTATAATTCAGGGGCGGTTACCGTCATACAAATCATGGGGAATCCGCTAGCCTACGTGTAACTATATAAATGTAGGGTGATCAGCAACATAAATTCGTCATATAAATCAAGGAGGTTTCGCTACATTAAAATGTAATATTTATCAAGTGTGTGTGTGGGGGGGGGGTTCCGTTACATTTACCCTTCATATAAACGGCAATATGCGCGTCGCTGAGTGCCCGTCTCCAGGCACTGCTGCGGTAAACGCCCCCGAGAATGCGACCGAGGGGTTTATTATTTCTTTTTTAGCACCGGGAGGTTCTATTTCTGCTCGATGGCCGCCATCGCCGAGCTGTAACTCGGTTGTGGAGTCATATGACCCGGTGCTCATTCCCGGGGCGTCTCCGGTGACAGACGGAGCGCCACCGCCAGCGAGCGCGCTCTCTCTCTCTCTCTGTACGCCCCGCACCGTGCTCAGCCCGGCCGACGATGCCTGACGCTGCCGCTCGCACTGGATGTTACTGAAATAAAGGTCCAGAAAGGGGACAGCCATGCCGGAGGAAAAAGGTAACCAGCCCCGCCGTGCGATGACATTGCGGATTACCTGCGGGAAACGGGGGTAACTGATGCGCAGTATTTCTAGGCGGCGCTTCTGATAAAGTTTCTTTTTTCCAACTGGGATTAATAGCAAAAATAATGAAACAATCAGTATTATACGGAAGTAGGTGCGCCTTAAGCCGTATTTGATGGTATTTCTTCATAGAATTGCCTCTTGTATGTCGCTGCATATGCCGCATATTGTAAGCTGTGCTGGTCCACATCCTCAACAGAATGAATGGAAGGGTGGATGGATGGATGGATGGATGGGAAAGAACATGTGTTGCTTAACGTGTAGCACCAATGAATATGCTATAGTGACATGGGTGGACATTTTGGTATTACTATTTACAGTGATGGTATCCTATTACTGACGATATACTTTAGTTATGTATGTGTAATTGTGTATGTATGTGTTGTGTGTCGTGTTGCCATTGGACACATGCTGGAATTCGGGGTGGTGGGGGGGGGGGGGGACATGGCATGGCTATCACAGAGTCTGTTTCGGGCAGCACCAACATCAGAACATTCCTGCTTTCCCACCTCACCCCCCCAACTCGTCACTATGAGGGGTCACCGTGTGTCCGAGGATTATGGACACTAGGGGGCCCATGACATGAATGCGGGAGTGACATTTTCTAAGGGCCCCTTGAAGGGTAAGGTGAGTGCATGTGCTGTAAATACCAGCACCGCGATGCATGGCTTTGCTGGGTAAAGCTTCAGCGGTGGGGGCTGGGGGGGGGGACAGATGGTTGCCCTGCAGGTGGGTGACTGGTTCCAAGGCGTGTGCACCCAGGGCGTGACGCAAGAATCACTGCGATGGTGCCTTCCCCGCTCAAGCTGAGGAAACAAGCGTAGCTCCCTGACTGTAATGGCACACCGGCGTTCGTGCACTGGGGAGATTTCGCTGCAAGCCTCTCATTAACAATCTGCAGGCCTGTACAGATTCACCCAAGGACACGGTGTGACCAAATAGGCCAGAGGTCACTGGGAGATTCAGCCCGGCGCGCGTGTGCCGGCGATAACGCGTCGCTCCGCATTCCGATCCCGGCACGACCGTTGTGGTGTCGCGTGCTGATGTCGCGCGACGTTGCTTCGGGTTCGAGGAGAGTGAGCGTGCTCCCTCCCTCCTCCATCACATTAATCAGATGTTTGCCTGCTGTCTGCACTCGAGAGTGCGGCTCGAGGTAAGTAGCTGAAATGCCAGCTTCTCTGAATACAGACAGTTCGTCAATATTAACAGGGAAGGTCGGCCAATCAAATGGGGCAGAGAGGTACAAGACTCTTCTTGCTTCCATTGCATTACGAGGAGAGATCTTTGCCCAGCGGCGGGTTATAAATTTATTCCAGGTTTTTATTTTATTAAATATGCTGGTGACCATTAACATATTAATTCCTTCCATAGAAATCTACAGCTTATTGGCCTTTTGTCCAGTTACTTAACTCACCAACACCCAGTGTTATGATTGCCATTGTTCCTCAGGCACAGAGCTACAGGAATCACGGACATACAGTTCTCTGTAATGATTCCAGCCATATCCACAAGGTGTCACGTTCAGTTGCTAAAAAATCTCTGCTTTACTCTTCATTAGTTTCCTTCGAGTACAATCGTCTGTAGTTTTATGTATGATGAGCAAAATTCCACCATGCCGGTAAGGAGGGCGGAACGTCCTGCATGCGAGCGGGAAAAGCCATCGCAGTGCTACTTGTTTTTGCCGTCGGAAGCCTGACTGAGGGATCCTTCTTGGAATGTCGAGGAGTGGTACAGAATCTCCGCGGGTTGAGGCGAGACCCTATTATTAGGTGTTGGACTCCAAAATAGAGGCCACAGGCCTCTGCTGTCTGTGTGCAGGGCCTGTGCAGAAAATCATGTGATCAATGGATCCCAAGTGACCTTTAGTGTCTGTGAGGTTTCTTCACTGAGGACCTTTTTGGATGCTGAGGTGATTGGCAGAATCCTACTTTTGTTAATCCGGCTCATCCTTACATCTTTACGGCTTCCTGTATCAATACCACAATCCACTGCAGCTATACACTCTTAAGTATTTATCTCGTGGGTTAAAAGTCTTTAACTAATTCAGATCTGCTCCTCCACTGGTTGAGAGGAATCTGTGTCACTTATTATCTCTGAAGCTGAATGTGAGCGTCAAGGGCTGGAAAAAAAACCATCATGTTGAAATACTGTTGCTGAAATTTTAGGGTCCTTCCTCTACAGAACATTGCAGGTAACCCTTAGCAACGCGGCCGTGAGCTAATAGATGTTCTGTGTCAGGCTGTTGTCAACAAACATTCTCAGGCATTCCCTGCTGATAGGAAGTGATACACCAGATCTCTCTCCTTCTAAGGGAAGTGACAGAACTGCTTCAGGCTTCCGTTCAAATGGGACCAACTCAACCAGAGCTTCTGTGCCACACTACTGACCCTCTTCTGAACAGAAAGCCCCATTGGTCTTGTGTGTTATGAACAAAGCACACTCCTTTGAAAGACTCCCTTTTTAAAATTTTCTCCAAAATGCTCTGCTTGGGCAGCTACCCAGCTGAAGCTCTCTTCGCGGTTTCGCCAGGTCCTGCTCGCCGCGGACTCTCCGTTACGGCTGTGCACGCTCGCCAGTCATGTAAAGAATGTCCTGGAAAACGACGCTGACAGTCAATCAGCAAGCAAAGACAAGGGCGGGCACCATGTGACCTGGCTTCTAAAAAGCTTCACGAACCTCGTGCCTTCCAGAGTACGCAGGACAGGTGTTTTAGAACACAGTGTTTTATCAGTTATAACTATATGTGCGTATCTCTTACTTCACATCCCACATTCCCTGGCTCTTTCGGGGAGTTTGGAGGTCTCGTTCATCCTTTGATCTTTATTTGTGAGTCTGGTTAGTCGCCTTGGCAAAAAGGGCCAGGTAGATAAATCGAAACAAAAAGCGATTGCGATCCTCACTCCTCCGATGCCACAGAGTTTTCCTCCATCAAGCAGCTCTGCGACTGACTTCAGGGGAGCGTTAGCTGCCAGCTGTCAGTATGTTTGTGGGGGAGAGAAGTTCTTCTTGGATTTTGACCTGCAGTCAACGTGTCCAACCCTTCCGGCACTTCAGCGGAGAACACCGTGCCTGAACCGGGGTTGTAAACATTCCCAGAATGCACTGCTTCCCTTTGTGTGCCATGGTCACTCTGACCGGCTAAGGTGATGAGGTGCAGAATGTCCCTGGCAAGAATCCTGGTGATTTAGGGCACATGCTTTCATTTGGCCCTGAGCTAAATAAAGGCTCTGCCCAGTCCAGGGGTATCCAGGTAAACACCAGGCTGCTGAATGCTCCCAACCCAAAGGACAGGTGTGTAAAATGCAGGGAAAGAGACTGTTTGGCAATGGATTCTGCTGTACCAGAGTGTTGTCAATGTATGCAGTGGTGCACGATGGGATCGTGATAGAGTAGTTGTCAGTGTATACAGTGGTGGATGATGGGATGATGATAGAATGCTATCAGTGTATGCAGTGGTGCATAATGGGTTCGCAATAGTGTTGTCAGTGTATGCAGTGGTGCATGATGAGATTGCAAGAGAGTGTTGTCAGTGTATGCAGTGGTGCATGATGGGGTCGCAATAGAATGTTGTCAGTGTATGCAGTGGTGCATGATGGGGTTGCGATAGAGTGTTGTCAGTGTATGCAGTGGTGGATGATGGGGTCGCAATAGAGTGTTGTCAGTGTATGCAGTGGTGCCTCATGGGATTGCGAGAGAGTGTTGTCAGTGTATGCAGTGGTGCATGATGGGGTTGCGATAGAGTGTTGTCAGTGTATGCTGTGGTGGATGATGGGGTCGCTACAGAGTGTTGTCAGTGTATGCTGTGGTGGATGATGGGGTCGCAATAGAGTATTGTCAGTATATGAGTGGTGGATGATGGGGTCGCTATAGAGTGTTGTCAGTGTATGCAGTGGTGGATGATGGGGTCGCAATAGAGTGTTGTCAGTATATGCAGTGGTGGATGATGGGGTCGCTATAGAGTGTTGTCAGTGTATGCAGTGGTGCATGATGGGATT
>JAODUD010000015.1:15015982-15026009 GCA_026784285.1 Stomatorhinus walkeri | reverse complement strand
TACCAGCCCACTGACATCAACATGCCCAGTAGATACCAGCCCACTGACATCAACATGCCCAGTAGATACCAGCCCACTGACATCAACATGCCCAGTAAGTACCAGCCCACTGACATCAACATGCCCAGTAGATACCAGCCCACTGACATCAACATGCCCAGTAGATACCAGCCCACTGACATCAACATGCCCAGTAAGTACAGATCTACTGACCATTCCTAGGCTGGTAATTCTCCATCAAAGTCGTGCAACCGGCCACTTCCTGCCAAGTCCAGTCCTTTAACCGCTGTGCCACCTGCTGCTCAGCTGATTTGTCAGTTGCTCTTCTCTCATTCACTAACCTGCTCGGCAGACGACTCTTTCACATCAGTCACGTGAAAAAGCACATTGTTCATCATGCATTTTCCCCCTTTGCAGATTTCCCGTACAACAAGTCAGCCTCGTTGCCGGGTTATGGCAGAAACGGGATCTACAAGGTGAGCCCCGGGGCCTCCCGTCGTGGGCCGTGTCCTCCATGTTCGGTTTGGGCGTCTCGTATGGAGGAAAGCGATGGCTGAGGAGTGACTCCGTGCCTTTAAGGGCCTCGGGGATCGCTGTGGTTTTGCTGCAGGGGAATGGGGGGCATAAAATTGTCGTCAATACTGCCCCCCCCCATGCGGTGCACTTGTTAGACAACTGGCTGGGGAGCCTGGAATCGGGAAAAGTGGCAATGGCTGACTCTGGACATCTGTACATCATATATCATCCGCGAATCGGGTGGTTTAAGAGTCAGAATACTGCAGTCCCTATCGGACTGTGAAAAGATGTCGCAATTACTGTAATGACTCCTTTCAAGGCTCCCTGAGGCTTCAGGGTTCCAGATGAATTCAGATTTACAAAATAAAAATAAAAAATAATTTATTACAAAGTAATGTAATGTTTTATTTGATATTGCTCCATTTTTTAGAAATTGTTTCTTAGTTTCACGTTCCTCTGCATGGCTGCTGTGTAGAAGCCCGAGTGGTTGCACAGGGCTGCCTTTAGGTGTCGCTTTAGCTCTGTTATCGGCAGGTGAACCTCTTACAGAGGAATATGGGCATTATGAATCAAATCATTCACTGTTCCCTGGGCATCAGTTGCAGGTGAACGCCCTGGAATGCTTACACTTCTGTTTACTCACTGAACAAATGCTTTTCTGCAAAGTGACATAAGTGAGTGAAAATCAGAATCCCTGGTATTTGAACTCTAGACATAGGTCCTTAACTAACTAAGCAACACCACATTTAACTTTTTAACCTTGATTGGGAATGTGATGCCTCTTTTTAATTGGGTCAGATGAAGGTCCAGTCTTTGGTCCCTAGTCTTCTACATGATGGTCTGTTTAATTATGGACACAATTAGGCAGCATATCTGAAGGGGGTAGGAAGTATTGCAGGAAGTGGGAACTTATGAATGAACCACAACCCCTCTGAACCGTCCATATCCCTCTCCTGCAGGCCTCTGACCTCGCCGAGGACAGCCCAGATCAGGACTCCAGCTGGGGCATGAGAGGTAGCGTGTCGGCTCCCTGGGTTTAGACCCAACACCCCGTCTTGTCCAGCGGTCGGCAGCCTTTTCAAAGCAAAGAGCCATTTTATCCTAAATGTCTGAGACAAGATTTACAAAGAGCCACAATGGATAGAGAAAAGGGTTTGAGATATGCATTTAACACAGAAACAAAACTTCAACAAAACTTTTATGTACTTACAAAAAAATAAAGAAAACCAATTTCAGGGCGGGGAGGGGGACTCTGTCTTAAATCACTTGGATGCGTAACAACTCAGAGGTGACTAATATAATATCCTTCAGTTCTGTAACGAGTCGTCACCCTTATACTCCTTCTTTCTGAGTAAAGTTCGTTTGGCTCTGCAGTTACGTGCCCTTCACGCTCCACTTCCCTGCTTGTAACTGTGCTGACGAGCTGTGCAAAATATACTTGCGAACCACAGGTTGCCCACCCCTGGTCTAGGCCCATAAAGGCATTGTTTGAAAGATAAAGGCCCAATCCTGATGAGTTTCCCATTTGTCAGGTTCTGACACATTTTGGAAAAACAAACTGAAAACCTATTTGTGTGCACAGCACCCATTACAGGATCTGTATCATGGTCTCTCTCGCTGTCAGTGATGTGCTATGGCATCTCTGTCTTCTCTCTTTCAGAGTACAAGGTGAGGGACGTCACTCACAGGAGCGAGAGGGGTTTGGAGGCGTGGTCTGGTGTAGGGGGCGGAATGTGAGCGTGCTGCTGCCACGGCGACCGTGTCCTGCTTCTCAAGCTCTTTGTGTGTGTGTGATATCCAGGTGTACCCTTACAATGTGCTGGCGGTGACAAACCGGGCCCGGGTGAAGCTGCCCAGGGACGTGGACAGGACCAGGCTGGAGGTACGGTGCCCCCTAGCTGCAGGGTGTGTTTACTGCACCCCGTTCTGCAATAGACCATCTGCAGAGACAGATTTTCCGGGAGAATAGCTCTCTGAGGCCTTCCAGGACCTGCAGACTCACTCTGTCAGAGAGGGCCTTCTCCCCCTCTTCCTTTTCACCTCTCCTTCCCTTCCATACTTTCTTCCCCCATCCCTTTTTCTCTTACTCCCTCTTGGAGCAAGAGGCAGGGAGGGTGATTGGGAAAAGTGGTTTAGTTAGTCCTTCAGGAGAGTCACATGGTTCTCTAAGAGTATTCCAGGAAAAAATCTACTTAAAACACCAATATGTTTCTGAATTCAGTACGCTTTGTAAATTGAAGAAAAATAGTTTAAAGCCCCATTTCCGGGCACGACTTCACTACTACATGGCTGTGATAAAAATCAGCTGGCAAATTACTTTCTTTTATTCAATTATGAGAATTTCTATCAAACTGCACTTTTAAGTTTTGCCTGACTTCAGCTGGAGAACCACCTCCCGCATGGACTGGCAGTTAGCGTTCTACCCCCGGGACCTTAATGGCTTCCGGAAGATAGAAAATCACCACCAGAAGCCTCCAGTCTTTGTCCAGCAAGCTCTTCATAAAACAGTGCTGTGCAAAAGTCAAAGAAAAGGATGTGTAAATGATCTTCATGTTGGTGTAAAACTATGATATTATACCTGTAAAGCATGTCAGCTTAAATGTCACCCCAGCATTTGGAGCAACCATCCAACATACCCATGTATTTTTTGACTGGACCACTAATAAAGTTAATTAAGAAACTAAGCTGATGGTGAAATTTAACAAATAGATGGAATGGCTGAGCTGCCTCTGAGAAGATGTTTGGGAACTGAAGCTCTGTTCTTCTCACCATCCAAGAAGATATCAGTAACTTTTTGGAGAACAGAAGAATTATTTAACTCTTAATTTGCATATATTCTACTGCTTGGTTTTCTTCCTGGGCAAATATATACCTACTATAAAGATGAATAGCCTTGAACATTTTGTTTGACTGTCTTTTGCATACCATGGTAGCTCTTCTGCAGAAAGAATACTAGAATGTTCTGGCTGTTGGATCTCCTGTCATGTTTACGCATCCACTTCCTGTCTCGTTGTCTTTTCAGCGCCACCTGTCTCCTGAAGACTTCCTTCAGGTCTTTGGGATGACCATCGAGCAGTTTGACCGCCTGGCTCTGTGGAAGAGGAATGACATGAAGAAGAAGGCGTACCTTTTTTAGCAGCTTGTATGCAAACAAAACAAAAAATAAACAATAGCAGAGGAAATGTCAAAGCACCACTGTGCTGCTTGGTGCCTCCTGTAGTGTGTATAGGGAGGGGGTGCCCAAGGAGTCATTCGAGGGCACGGAACGTTCTGGCAACGTTGCCTCTGCGTGGAAGCGGGCTTTCCTAGCTGCTTCTGTTTGCCGACAACGTTACAAGGATGTTTCTAGATGACTGGAGGGGGGGTGCTGCATTTGCATGGCCGGCCGTCCCGTTCCATCTCCCTCCTGTGTGATTTCTGAACCTTGCTTTCTCGCTGTTCCTGGGTAGGGGCGATGCCCAGGCCATCAGCGGCCACTCTCGGCACGAAAACACGACATGTGCAGCTTAAATCCATCATTGTTACAACACTAGTTTAGCTTAGAGCAGTTGCAGACCAGATAAACTGTAGGACGGCATGCTGAGGCCAAAGAACTGGTCAGGACGTCAGTTATTCAGGGGTTATTTTATGCAAACGATTCTCAAAGCACCTTATGTTTGCTTCATTGAGACCTTTTGAATGAATGTTGCAAGTTCACTTTTTTGCTAGTTAACTTATCTGTGCATGAGACTGGGCTCTTTCATGCTATTCTGGAGGCCTCAGAATCAGTGATGGGCAAATGAAGCTTCGTGAACCATTTGCTGTAGTTTTTGAACCCGCTGGATGGCGCTTCTGGTTTGCTTTGAGCCCTTTTATGAACAGAGAGCACCATCTAGTGGGGTCGGAAAATACAGCGAATGGTTCATGAAACTTCATTTGGCCATAACTACAGAATCAGTTAAGCTGGAGAATGTGAAGGACATTGAATCACAGGGGAGTGAGTGACACACTTCCTGTCACATGGCAGACCACCAGTCACAGGGAAGCCTTAACTTTGCAGTTGCCAGTGTTCACAGTCAAATTCAAGGTAGTCACAATTTGAAACCTACGACTCATATTTTTTAAGGCGCTGGTGGTAAACGGTTTTCATTCTTTATGCCTAAATTATTTTTATACTCTATTTTTGTCTTCAGAAAAAGGTCAATATGACAGTGACAGCAGGTGATTCAATTATGTATCTATTTCATAAAGCCAATATAAGATTTGTTTTTAGGTTGATGCATTTTGCTCACAAAGCAGTACATGGTGTTCTGTTCCGTCCTGTTTATGTTATACATTATCATCATTCACATATTTTTTTTCTGGTAGGGATTATCTTGTACATATTTCCCCTGCAACTGCCTATAATTTAATATAAACTGCCAGGCAGAAGGCAGAGATTACAGTTATATTCGCTAACACTGGATGTTTCCATTTTAACAATGAATATTTTAGGGTCTGTAATCTTGACATGCTTATTGTTGTAGAGTTTACAATAAATTTGGCCTTTCCGAGTATTTGCATGAAAGAGAGATGGCGATCTCTTCAAAGTTATCCTCGTGGTGTTATTTACTAAAGAAACGATAATACAGAAGTTTGCATTACATATATTTGTCTTCTGATTTTGCGGTTTAATTTAGGTATGAGTTGTAAGACGGCTTTGCTTTGTGTCAGAGAAAACTGTAATGGAGAGAAAGTAGATGCTGAATTTGAGACAGAATCTGGGGGAATTGCTGCTGTTTATGATACTGTGGAGAAGTTGCACAGATGGTGACCACATCGTGTGGTTGTGCATCACATATGGGCCCTCCATTCGCACGCCTCCTGCTCCTCCCTCCCCCAATACACCTATACATGCTCATACACTTTTTTGATTTTTGGAATCTTTTTCTTCAAACATGATCAGCTGTTGTCAGAAAGTCACCTAAACAGCCTTCGGAATAAAACTGTAACTCATAAAGTATTAAAGTGCATTTCGGGCTGCTGATGTCCTGCATGCTGTCGTGTGGTGCTGCTGTGTCATGATGACCCAGAGGCAAGATCAGCGTAGTGTGTGTCCACATTCTCCGTCAGGGAAGCCTTGTCATACCCTATTAAAGTGTCTTGTGAATTCTAGCGTTGCTGGATTCCAGTGGGGCTCTGCTGTTTGAACAGCTGTAGAGACAGAGGGCTGTCACTCCATGCTAAGGCTGTATGCCTGGCACATTGCCAGACAGCTCCCTTCCCTGACAGAAACTGCCTTCTCACCCAGAGACAACAGGCGCCCCCTAGAGGAAGCCAATTTATATTTCAGTGGGCTAAGAATCCCCCGTGCTCCCCAACTGCATATTTTGCTTTTATTACTCTTTTAAATTGGCTATCCAAAACAAACAATTCTTTATAGTACTTTCCAGAAAGACAGCTGAGGAATATCCATTCCTTTGTTTTTACAGATTAACCGTCAGCTGGTAAGATAAGTGAATGGTAAATTGGACATTTTTGTAATGTTTCTGTTATTAGTTTACCGTTTATATGCATTAACCTGACATGGAAAAAAACACTGATACACGTGGAAGCTTAGGGAGAGATGATGCTAGTTGCTAATATTACCTTGCTTTTTGTATTTTGCCACCAACTGCGTATGATTTTTCCCCTTATTTTTTCTCGATAGTGACACGCAGCTTAGGTGACGTAAGGCTGTTGGCAGCACCGTGTACTTGTAAGTCCGTGACTGAGAAGAGGCCACGACATCGCCCAGCGCTGTTGGTCGATTTAATGTAAATGTGTGCCGATAACCCTTCAAGTTCTGCTGTAACTAAGCCCTTTTTTTGCTTTTCTGGTTTGCCGATGTCAATCTTTAAAATAAATGTTTCATTCAGTACGTCTTTTCTTGTGTTTTCGTGTCTGTGCCCATAATTTTAAGGACTCGCTGAAAAAACACCACTGGCTGAAACAGAAAACATTAACAAACCGTTGAAGTATGTGTAGTGGGATCTTTTTTTTTTCTACTTATGCCGTGAAATCTGCTGTGGAACAAGGAGTTTTAACTAGGCTTCTTGGTGTCTTTTTTTCAGCACCACATTATATTGCAATGTTACAGTCAACGCCCAAAGTCATATTTCCAGCTGTAATAGAAAAACATTAGGTTCAGCCTTGACTTCTCAAACAAAAGCTTTGAATAATGTCCTCTAGTGGATACGGAACTGAAAAAACTCTTTTGTTTTTACTTTCTTTTGTTTGTTTTACTTCTTTTCTGAAAATACGTTTATTGTTAACCTCTATACCAATACTTCCCCCGTATAGCAGCTGCCATTCTCCGCTATCCACGTTTACCTTGTCCTTGGATTTTACAGCTGAAAAAATATATGAATCATATTCTTTGTTACACAGTTACCGTGGAATACTTGCTTTGGATATTTAGTCATCAATCGGTCATCATAGAAAGGACAGTCTGTAGGAAAGGAGCCAACAAAATTAGATATTTTCATCGAAGTAAAATGTTTTTTTTTTCTTTTAGTTTACACTAATGGCACATATACTCCGCTGACAATAATTCAACAGTTAAAGCACAATACGATATAAATATATTCAGATCACAGTAACTTCTTATTTCAGGGTTTATTAAATCAACTGATAGACTCATGGCCCACAAAAAAGCGATCACTTAGCTATTACACGATTTGCTTTCCAATTTCTACGCTCAAAAGGAAAGGGGGGGGGGGGGTTCACTGGTGCCACTGATTGGCTTGTTTTTTTCAGTACGGCTTTTAAGTGGTCTTTCCATCCGTCAATCAGACGCGGCTCTCGGGCGCGATTGGCCGGCACGAATGTTAATTAGACTTCATTCTGACAGTTCCATTGCTGAATTTAAATGCCCGAGGTCTGGATGCGCACATCGTAGGGGATTCTATTGTCAGAGAGCTGGGAGAAGCACTAAAAGCACATGGGAGTTAGTGGAAAAGGTGAGTGGTGCTTCTTCAGATCCGCCTTTGTTTGTTGCTTCCACTATAGTATTGTTTTATGCTCTTATATAAATAAGCAATTTTGGATTTCAGAAGCATATTATGACTTTATAATGATAAATAGTCCACTGTTGTTGGCAAATAGAAATAAAATTGTGCTCCATTTCACAAACAAAAGCAGCTAAGTTTTTGCAGATAAATATAAAAGGAATGGTTATAAAAATGGTTTGAATGGCCATGTTGACCTGAGATTTACAGGTAAGTTATATTTTACCCTTCTGCGTTTTATACTGCTTTTGTCCTGCATATCTGTCTTAGATTCAAATCAGTATGAAATCTCAACATGCATAAAACTATTGCTGTTTAAAACAACGCTGTGCAGGGCGTACCTGTAGTTTGTTGCAAAACAGGACACAAAGACTGTTTGGTGTAACGGGGACAAAAGTGGCGGTGTGATGATGTATGGGCTGATGCTAATGATCTCCCTGGGGGGGGGGCAGTCTTCATTAAGCCACAGCAACTGGAGTGCATGTGGCGGGGGCTGTCCCGACTTGGGGGGGTCAGAGCGGAGTGGAGGCAAAGTGTTAATTACTGTAAAAAATGCAGCCCGTATATTTTTGGGTACAATAAAAGAATGTTGATTTGTGGTGTATTGTTGGTGAATTGGCGGACATTTTTGTATATTGTCCAAATGGATATTACAATGGACAACATCCTTTGCTCCTGTTTATTCCCAGAATGCGCGCCGCCGTATGGGATTTCCTCAGTGCTCTGAAAATCGAGCCAGCTGGCCCCACTGGCACAACAATGAAAATCAAAATGCTCTATTTTGAAACGCAGAAGCCTTTAGCTGGTCCCTCTGGGATACTGACCCGGAGGCACCGAAGCACACATTGCACGTTTTGATAGCCTCTCTACACAGATAACGTGAGTTAAAATTATATTAGTTGATGGAGAGGAAGGTCGTCGCTTCCACATACGTCAGCCTGCTTTTGATGATTGAAAATATTATCGCCATAGGAATACCCATTCATCTTCTGGCTAATAGCAGGTGCAGTAAGAGCTTTACTGAATGTAGGAGCTCTAATGCGTCCCGCCAAGACATCAACTGTCCGTAAAGTGCTCCGTCGCGACCCCTGCTGGCAAATGATGTTCCTACTTAAAATGAAATATGAATACATTTACAATACAATTGTTTAGCATACATTTATCCAAATCGATATAGAAGAAAGAAAGCACGGTCAATCAGTGCTAGGAGTCATTGTGGTTAAGGGCCTTGCTCTTACCCTTGGGATTTGAACCAGGAACCTTCAGAATATACACACAAAACTTTATCCTGCAGAGCCACACATTGTCCAGTTTGGGTGTTGGTTTGTCATTGTGCAACAGAGGTGGAGTGCAGACCTTTCCGATGACCTCCCAGGTGAAACGTGAGCTGAGAGATCTCAGTGGATTCTTATCAGTAAGCATGATTTCAGATGCCAGAGTCTAATACAGTGAGTCTTCATGTTACCATGGCTGATATTTAATCCTAATGGCTCCGGGAACCCCGGCAGCTGGAGGAATTGTCCTCAGCATATCGATGCTGTGAGTGATAATGACATCATAGCTCTGGGACGTCTGTGTTCCCAGGGATGAGGTGAGGGTCGCTGCTAAGTTCACCGTGAACGCATGTGTCATTTTTTTGATGGGTTATAAAGTTTTGTTCTATTGGAGATGAGTTTGCTGTTTTCAGCCCTGTGTGGATCCTCTCATACACTTTCCTCATGGGGGTCGGAGGAGTATTTCAGCCCCAGCATACGCCCATCATCCACTTCCTTTGTTGGGGAGTTAGATTGTTGTGTACAGCCCTGGATTACTCTTCCCACCCAGATTTGGGGGAATTTTGCATCCTCTCTGTAAAATTCATTGATCACTTGTGAGGACTTGCCAGTTACTTTGCTGGCTGCATCTTGCACCCATTGTATTCATCGGGTTTAGCTGGGGCTGGAATGAAACGGGATTTTAATTGCTGTGCATATAAGTAAGTATTCCATCTAATCCTCCTATGAAACGCAAGTTGCTATTTGCCTCTAGTGAGGTTGATGGTCACTCTGCCAGCCACGGGATGTGAACCAGCAACCTTCCGGTTACAAGCACAGGAGTCACAGAGCCACACACTGCCCTCGAACCTAATGCACTGCAGCTGGGATGTGGATGATTTATCTTTTTTTAATAAGACGAGAAAAAATTAACTGCTAACAGCTTTTGGGTCAACTAATGTCTGCCTGATTGTCTGCCTGTGTGTGTGTGTGTCTGTCTGTCTGTCTGTCTGTATGTCTGTGTGTGTCTGTCTGTCTGTGTGTGTCTGTCTGTATGTCTGTGTGCCTGTCTGTGTGTGTCTGTCTGTCTGTGTGTGTCTGTCTGTGTGCCTGTCTGTGTGTGTGTGTCTGTCTGTCTGTGTGCCTGTCTGTGTGTGTCTGTCTGTCTGTGTGTCTGTCTGTGTGTGTCTGTCTGTCTGTGTGTGTCTGTCTGTGTGCCTGTCTGTGTGTGTGTGTCTGTCTGTCTGTGTG
>JAODUD010000015.1:15004016-15015882 GCA_026784285.1 Stomatorhinus walkeri | reverse complement strand
CCTGTCTGTCTGTGTGTGTCTGTCTGTCTGTGTGCCTGTCTGTGTGTGTGTGTCTGTCTGTCTGTCTGTCTGTGTGTGTCTGTCTGTGTCTGTCTGTGTGTCTGTCTGTCTGTGTGTCTGTCTGTATGTCTTTGTGTGTGTGTGTGTCTAAGAGAGAGAGAGTTGCTCATTGGCTTGTCAGTGATTTGGACCCGGTCTAACTGGACATGGGGGGTCACACACCTCCCTTATCATGCATGCAGGTTTAATGGATGGGTGCCCAGCTCCATGGGGAGCGGGCCCAGCTGGTGAGGGCAGCTGTGGCCCCCCCCCCCGCATCATGCTTTACTCTTTTTTCCTCCATTGTCCCCCTCTGGCCTGTGATAGCAGTGCCAGCTGAGGCATCATGGTCACCGTTAAAACACATCAACCCCCAGGAGCACGGCGCAGGGGTGGAGGCGCGTCCTGCTCAGTGCAAAGGGACTGATAATTACACACATTTGGAGGAGGGACTGGAGCAAAGGAGCACCACCCCAGAACTGACATGAACCCTACACACAGAACTCAGATCCCCTGAGGTGCCTGGCTTAGCTGTCCATTTTGGAGGAGGAGGGGGGACGCTGGACTCCCCCCACGCGGTGGCTTGTCCGCCCTTTCTGAGCGGCGCTGTTTCTGCCTATACTCTCTGCTGGGTGTCCCGAGTCTGCCTTCCTGTCATGGCTGCCGTCCCCGCTGTCTTCAAGCAAAGACGGAGCTTGTTACACCCCTGGATGCATGTCTGTGGCTAAGGGAAGTCATATGTGCTCAACGCGCTGGGATTCCCTCAGGGAAGTCTCTCTCTTCTTCCTATAACAAGAGGAAAGCAAGACCTTATTACAGTAATAACCCAGGATGAGAGTCAGTCTGGAGGTATAGTGCTGTAAAATTTCCTTATTCTGTCTTATAATTCATGTCTCAAAAAGAAATATGAACATCCAGCTTCTCATGAGATAAACAATGGATGAGCAGGGCCAGTCTTACTCTGTTTCTCTCCTAAAGACTTTTTTTTAGAGATGTCATGTTGTATTAAAATACTTTATCTATTTATGCGATTTCAGGTTCCGTTGTAAATATCATGATCATGGACAAGCGGCTATTCCAGAGAGCAGGATTTCTCAGTTAGCTAGTATAACTTAATCTAGAAGTCATGATCATCCAATCAGAGTTTATGTAGGAGCATTTCTATTGGATAATTGTGACTTGTAGCTTACGTTAACCCAGCCAGCAGATAAATGTAGCTTTGTGCATAGAGTAGTGATGGCAGCACCCTTACCATGTGCTTGGAGTTTGGGAGGAGATCCAAGTAAGCACGAGGAACACACTGCGGTTCAGACTGATTATTGTAGACATGTGAGAGCTCAGTGATTCTCTAAATATCCGTGCGTGCATTCCCCGTTTTATAAGAGAAGTTTAATTATGCATGCAGCGCCCCTATGAATAAAGGCGACTGCAGCTCTTATTGAATTACAAGCGTTTGGTGACCTGTAGAGGGATCTGGAATGCTTCTGATCTGCACGTCAAAACGTGAAGTACTGGGAGAAACGGCACTGGAGCGGCCCACCAGCCGTGATCTGCCAAGCAGGAGCTGTGGACAGGAAGCAGAGGGACGGAGCCCGGCGGGGTGGCGCAGGACAGCCCTTCGTAAGCCAGCGGTGGCCTGGCTTCTGCTCTCGACGCTGCTCTCACAATGCCCAGTCCTGTTAAGAAGCAGTCTGAAAGAATCCCAATCTGATTACTGTAATCGATCCCATTAGACTCCAACAAAGGAGGACTTCAGTGACGGGTGCGAGTGGCTTATACCTTCGTCTGCTTTTCCTGGAGCCGTGCTCCATAAAACAGTCAGACTGCATTGCTCTGAGGCAAGTGGAAGCCATTAACACAGTCAGAAGCTGAGCTGGGCCTGACTTCCTGTCTGGGCTGATCTAACCAAAGTGTTTGTTATAGGCAAAGGCACTGTGGATGTAGACCAGAGAGATCCCCCCTGCCGCTGTACCTAAATGGGACAGAAATTGGTATTTCTTTAGTGCTTGTTAATATGACAGGTGCTGGTTCATATTTGTGTGCATGGCTCTTCACTGTCAGATGAGAGTTTACCAGTTCTGTATGCCAGAATACAAAGCTGAACACTGGTCAAAACCACAAGAGTCACCAAGTTGCTTTTAGATCAAATCGAGATCAGTCCCTGAGAAGTCGGTTAGACAGAACAATATTTGCAGCTCAGAAAGAGCACAGGGGCACCTTTATGGGTTGTTTTATTGGTGGGGTGAGCTAGATTTCTGTCGTGAGAGGGAATCCAGCTAATTAAAGACAGCAGCACACACTCTGTAAAGGAAAGGGGGTGTTTCCGCATCTGGAGGGTAGAGATCCAACCCTGGGAGCAGCAGCAGGTGAGCCTCAAACTGTGAAACACCCAACAAACTTTTCAGTGTTGTGCTAGTGTGAAAAATGGTTTGCTGGGCGTTAATACCGAAATCTCCTGTCAGGGTGAGGTTAACAGGGCCATGAGTGTGGCTTGTGGTCCTTGTGCAGGAAGTTGGGCGAGAATATGGCAGGGGAACGGGAAGTAGGGTGTGCCAATGAAATGAGACAGGAAGCAAGTCGGAGACTTTGGAAGGAGACAGGAAGTAGGGTGGGAACTGTGTTAGGTTTTGGTTGTTGACATTCCTGGGGATCTGCTTTTCCCCCCCGCCTTTATTACCATGTCAGTAAACAGGGTGTTCCAGCTCCATCTCTTGACGAGGGGGGGCAGGGGCATGGATGACATGCCTGGGGAGTTTACAGAGAGTATTGGACCACATCTCACAGCCAGATGATTGTGTTTGTTCAGTCCAGCCCTGAGAAAAGATAGGAGGGTAGAGGTGCCTGGATTTAAAGAGGCTTTAAAGACAATGGCCTTGAAGGAGAGAGCTGGAGAATTATGAGGGCTGGTGGTATTACGGTTGGACCATCAAGAGCCAGTGCTTTCTGAATCATTAGTGCTTCATTTTCCCATAATGCCGTGGGGACGCTCGTGATCCGGAACGTGAGCGGTGCGTGACGTGTGGGCATACGTGTTTCAAGAGCATGAACCCCCAGCACAGGAGAGCTTCTCCGTGCTTCATGCCAACCTGAATGGACCTTAATCATCACCTCTGACTTGCCGCAATAATAAATCTCATTTGTCTTTTTTGGCTGGAACTGCATCATACCAGGAGAAATGAAGTCTTCTGTCTCAATAAGCACAACAATATATTTAGGAACACCCCCCACATATGTCAGGGTGTCACGGAGGATTAAGCCCAGACCCGTTACTGGAGTAACCTCCCCCTCCAGCTCTGACTGATGGAAACCATTCCTGGACAGCCAGACGAAGCCCAGGCTGGGATGATAGTGAGTGTTTCCACTGCCGTCCCGTTTGGCCAGTGTGAATAACGGGGCCATCGTGCCCAGGAGTGAACAACGACACAAAGAGCAGAGCCGCTAACGTGCAAGATGGCTCATTATGGACCAAACATACCACACTCTGATGCCCCAGCTTAAGCGCCAATTACACTTGAGCCTTGTGCCTCTGCTTTCTGGAACAGGCATCAGGTCCACTTGACTCACCACTGGGGTGTTAATGATGGTAGGAACGCCAATCCGCCACAGTGGCCATCGCAGCAAGTGTTGGCTTCGTTATGAGAATTTTTGGTGGTCCTTCTTGTGGCTGTGAAATTTATGTATGAGATTGGGGGTGGGAGAAGGCCCTGGGGGGGCACCAGGCCAGTGCCCTCAGACAGCTGGGGAAGTGTAGGCCACCTGGGATTCACAGGCACTTGGGGACATGCAGACAGTTCTTTCTCATTCCCTCTCTTCTGGTCTTGCTCAGGTTAAGGTTTGGGCTTTCAGCTGCATAGGGTTAGAGTTCAGTTCAGACTTTCAGCTGCATAGGGTTCAGGGTTCAGTTTGGGCTTTCAGCTGCATAGGGTTCGGGTTCAGTTAGGGCTTTCAGCTGCATAGGGTTCGGGTTCAGTTAGGGCTTTCAGCTGCATAGGGTTCGGGGTTCAGTTTGGGCTTTCAGCTGCATAGGGTTCAGGTTCAGTTTGGGCTTTCTGCTACATAGGGTTCGGGTTCAGTTTGGGCTTTCAGCTGCATAGGGTTAGAGTTCAGTTCGGGCTTTCAGCTGCATAGGGTTCGGGTTCAGTTTGGGCTTTCAGCTGCATAGGGTTCGGGTTCAGTTTGGGCTTTCAGCTGCATAGGGTTACCATTCAGTTCACGAGTTCAGCTGCAAAGCTTGAAATCAGTTGTGCCAGTTACAAAGAGCTGGCTACTCGCTCTGCACACTTCATTCATCTGGCAGACTGTTCTGTTTTTGAGTGTTAATTGCACTATGAGGCATGCATGATACATGTTTACCTGCAGGATACACCATGTTTATTCAGACAGGCTTGTTGTACCTGTAAGTAAGAAATAACAGAACACTAATACAGTTTCATTACACAGGATCTGCAGCAGGTACACCTTGGATGGGTCACCAGTCAACAGCAGGAATATGTTAGGAAATTTAGACAAAGCTCTTTTTTTTCTTTGAAATGATTTCCAGCTGAGGAAAATAGGCATGTCATACAGGTGGATGACAGTGGCACTATGATGCAACTTCCTCTCTGCTCAGGGTAGCCGATACACTGCACTTGCATGACCAGCATTAACTGGGCTGCAGAGATTTTCCAGATGGGACAGGGCGGGGAAAATGAAACCTCAGCCCGCAAGAGGAATGAAAAACGATTCTGGGCCCTGTGCAGGCTGGCCGATAGAAGGAGATGGAGACGGAGAATAACACAGAAGGTGGTGTCGTGTGTTCGGTTCGCAAGGCAGGCCAGCGATCGGCTGCTCTAGATGCAGAGATGGGTCCGGAGCAGATTGGTCCCTCGAAATCCCCGAGGGAGCAGCTGGAGAGGTCTCCATATTGGCTACCTATTCCGCTGCTGTTCTCTTCCATGACGATGGCGCGACAGACCTGGCTGCCTTGAGGTGCCGTCCAGACCAGGGTGGCCATATCCCCTGACTTACTGGTGCCACGCCCAGCTGTTGTGCTACTGCTTCGTGCAGATGGCCACCTCCTCCAGCAGAAAGGCAGTGTTTATCCCCGGGGGAGCTGCCATCCCGCCTGCCTTTAAATAGCTAAGCCATTTCGCATTAACTCGGCCCTCGCGCTGTCCCCTGGGAGACGTGGTCATCCATTCTACTGTGCTGTCGATTTTTTTGCAGAGGGGAATGTAGCACAGGCGTCCACAGGAATGCCTGCGGGGTCCATCTCTGGGTCGGGCCGTCTTGGCCGCTCCGTGTGGGACGGCGGGTGGGGGGAGACTGGAGAGGGCCTGCAGAAAGGTTCATGACCCATGTATGAGCAGAGTAAGTAGGCGTGCCTACAGGGTCATCGTCACGTTCCCTCAGCACACCCAGGGTCACCCCAGTGTTTAAAAACCACCCCCCCCCCCAATTCCAGAATATCTTACATTAGGCCCAGGAAAAAAAATCTGCTTGTTGTCCGCGGACACGCATTCAGCCGAGAATTCAAAAGACCCCTCCACTGCCCCCCCCCCCCTCCACCAATTTCATCACTTATTCAAACCAGATGTTGCATTGGTGGGGGGGGGGGGTGTATACAGGGGCTGAAAGCAGGAGACAGAGTGAGACAGGATGCGAGTGGTGGGGGTGACGAGGACGGTCCTCAGAAAAACAGACGGCAACACAACATGTCTCACCCTGCCCCCACCCGCGGGGGGGGGCAGCCTTACAAACCAAGGACATGTGTTCTGTGCAGAAACAGACCTGCTCGCCTTCATCCTGGGGATCAGGCCCAGGAAATTGTGTCGTGAACCTGGCTGGGGGACCAACCGTGGGGCCCCAGGGCACTGGAGACCTGCGTTTAAATGATGAACGAATAGCGCCCCCTGGTGGCCCCCGCACCACCCGCCGTCCTCCGGCGTTGACGACGTAGCTGCCGTTGCCTGCTGGCTCTTCCGCTCTTGTTTAAACAAGGCTAATGGACAGTTGGCAGCAATCTCACACATAATCATACCTTTTCCAGGCAGGTTTCCTGCTGTTTCTCTAACCCATTCTGTCCGATTACATTTTAACGTCCGCTCTCCCTGGCACGTCTGATTGGGGGGTCTGTGGACACCTGGGGTCTGTTAGGTCCCCGTCCCGTGACAGAAAACCCCAAAATATGAATCATTGGATGGCGGACGTCAGGTGACCAGAGACGCCCCCAGCACTGAAACATAAACACAGCTTTGCATCATCGCCATTGCCGTCTAGGTCTAGGGCGACTTGCCGTCCCGCTTGACGCTGACGAGCTAACCGACTGTCACCAGGGCTGTAATCACACATACTTGCGGTTAATTGGTAATAACTTTAGTGTGCCGTGACTGGCAGCATAGGTGAGTGTATTTTACCTGCTGCGCACCAGAATCTTCGGACATCGCAGACCACAACTACCTGGCCAGACATCTAACCCTTCCCCGGCAATAGGAGCTTAGGGTTATGAACATGCATCCACATTCTGACCACGTAATGTGGTCCATCCCATGATTCTCCCCCCGTTGGCCAGCGTCACATTTGCTCGACGCCTCCTTCATAAAGCTCATGCTGGTTGCTGATGTAGCCGCATGCGTCCTTACGCAACCATTCCAAAAGTGTCATGGCAACAGAGTTTCGGCCAATAGCCAGCTCTCCCTCCTCTCGTGCCCCGCCTTTGGCTGGTGGGGACTTGGCTCATTGGTGGTGACCTGCGGTGGATTGCAGTAGGAGAGAAGTCACATTTTCCAGACACCATGGATCGTGGGGCAGTAATGGTGCAGATCTGTACAGTGACAACCCATAGCCCAGTGTTTCCTTCCGTAGTCTTTGTGCTTTTTGGTCAAATGAGCCCCCCCCCCCCCCAGAATCAGTTGATTTTCACAGCAGTCCATGAAGTAGATAATGCCAAGGAGGGGGGGGGTCACAGAGCACTTTTTTTGCAGCCCCTGAGCCGCTGCTTTCATGTGCTGTCATGGGTCTGGATTGCTGCTGCTCTTGGCCTGAAATGGGCACGACCCCCCCACCGCTGACTCACGTCACGTGCCCGGGAATCTACTGGGTGCTCAGTCAGTCTGCGTGTTTGGGGCTCCTGACTGCAGCTGTTATTTTTGGCCTTGTTTGGAAGCTCAGCTTCAGCCCCCCCCCCAAGACCAGCTCCCCTGTTTCCGGAGCTGTTAGCCTCTCGGTAAGGATTACTGCTTCATGGGTTGGCGTCTGTCTCAAGCTGTAAGCAGGGAGTGTGGATGAGGCCGGGGTCATGGGATCGCGCAGGGGGGAGAGATCCTCCGCGTCCAGGCCGCCACCCCCTGCCCGCCCCAGACTATGTAATTACCCCAGATTACATGGAAATGCGGAAAATGACATTGGGAATGCCGCGGCGGAGCGGTCTGTCGACTGGGCCTGCGGCTCCGTGCTGATTGGCTGCTGGATGGTGGCCGGGCCCCAGGTCGTCTCCGGAATGACCTATCAAAACACGTGGCCATGACCTCGACGGCGCAGAGAGAGAGAGAGAGAGAGAGAGCTGGAGGTGAATGTAGGAAATGAAAGCTGCCGTAAGGTATGCCATGTGGAATGTCGCTGAGGCGATCCTGGGGAGGGACAAGTGAAACCTTGGTGGAGGATCACCCCCCCTCCCTGCACAAACACCCAGACGGTCAGAAGCCCCACGCTCACCTCCATCTCAGGCCGCCCCCTGCAGGATTTCTGACATCCTGTGGAGGCACATTCTTTGGCTACTTGTCACCTGAAAGAAAGACCCCCGTTTTCTCTGATATTTTCTTTGCGACTGTCCTATGCCGAGCTTCCCCAGGCCCGTGATGTTCCACAGAGCATTCCAGCCTGGTCGCTCCCTCAGAGGTCGCGTGAGTGTTTTAGTGCCTTATGGGGGGAGAGTATACGGTGACAGGCAGTGTGGTCAGACGGCTGCCCGAGGGGTGGAGATGGGTTTGAATTGCCCTCTTCCTCCAATAAATTACTTCAAAGATAGAACATAACCGCTTATGAAGGCCATTTTAATCTGGGGGGGGGGTCAAGTCTTCTGAAACTTGAGCCAGCTACATGGTAAGGCACTCTGAGTGACAATGACAACTAAGGGGGGGGGTGTGGCTCAGCAAGTTGGGATGCCGTGCCAGTGAGCAGAAGGTCATCAGTTCAAATCCCAGATTTGGTACAGTGATGTCACTGTTGGGTCCTTCTGAGGGGCCCCAAATGTCTGACCCTTCCTTCTCAATTCTCCATCATTTTTACAGAAGGATCTGATAAATTAATTAAACCTCAATAGTATTTACCAAACAGAGGTACCATACACCAGTGGCCAAAAGTGAGGAAACGCTTCGTATGTTTAGAGATCGCAGAACCTTGTTCAACTGTTGCTCCAGTTACTTATTTAATTGCCCAATGTATGATATATGTACCATTTTTTGAATGTTTATAAACATTACTGCCAATATTCCTGCAGTATTTTTTAAAGTGCAGTGCCAGAAACACCAGGGGGTTCCACAGTTTTGGCCCCTAATGTAGGTGTGTCTTATTCCCAAAGCTTTGTTCAGAGCCGACCCGGTCTCTTTAGTATGGAACTTCTCTAAGGAAAACGGCTCCGTGCCCTCGGGTTTGTTATTAGTAACGGGCGGCCATTGGGCTCTTCTGGGCCATTTCAGACCCACTATACCTCCCCTGTCTTGCTCAACCATGGCCGCTGGGAAAAGTGGAGTCATAGGGAGAACGGTCACAGCTCCCAGAGTGCCTTCAGAAGAAGGAGAATGAGGTCATGTTCCACAATCCTGCTTATAGAGCAGACGCTCTTGGTTCTGGAGGGACCGCTTGCTTTGATGAACCTCACCCAACCCGCCCCTCTGTACAGTGACTGTACAATTACATTAGATGGTTCTGTTGGGCTGAGAAGACTAAAGGAATGAAACACATTGTTTGGTACACGACTACAGCAGCCTTTCCAGAGTCATGTGGCACATCGTTTTTTATAAGCCTGTCCTTGAGAAATGTATAACATGAATGAAATCATTTTGAGTTAGTCACACGGGAAGGGTTTTTTGGAACTGGTAACGTGGGACACTGAACGCCAGATAATCCTTAAAGATCCAAACTGGAACTCTGCCCTTTAGCACTTTCAGAACATCCGGGATTTGTGGGTTGACATCCACTCCAGCTCTGATTATGACATGCGAGAGAAGAGGCTTGTCTCTCAGGATGGACGTCGTCTGTAGCTCTCTGTAACTGTAAGACGTGAGCACTATGCTGACTGAAACACCCTGGGCCTTGGCGTCCTTGGACCTCACCCACCAGGGCCCCGTGCCCCACTGTGTGTCACTGCCATCAGCGTGGGCTTTGGCACTATAAGCCTTCGTAGATGCTGGATGGCCCCCCCTACTGGAGGGTTTACGCCGTAAAGTGAATTATGTGTCACTGGGAGGTACAAAGAGCCTCAGAGAATGATTGTGACTCTGTTGCTACGTCCTGTTTGCATCGTTTGCAGAGCAGATCCCCTTTTCCAGGTAGATTTCCCTATCTGGGCGGTGGGGTTTATGAGCATGAGGCAAGTTCTGTGTGCTGGCAGGGTGATCAGGGCACTGCTGACACGATGCTTACATATGACAATGCAGTTGATGTTTGCTTATGTCCAGGGAATGCAGTGAATGGGTATGATTCTTGCCTGAGAAATTCAAGTGGCCAGATCCGTAGATAGAATGGTGATGTCATTCACCATAAAGGTCAATATAAACGTTCAGAGTGACTGTCCGCTTACTGCTGACTCATTTTCCTGAATAAAGGCCAGCAAGACAACTGCTCCGTTCTGTTTTATAATCTCGTCTGAAGGGGACACCGTGTGACAGTTCTCACGGAGGATCTCGGCATGTTTGATTAGTTCTGTAAAAATGCTTATTGGTTTCATTACAAAAGTCCATGAACAAGCGGTGCTTTACACATCTGCACATTCAGCATCTTCCGCACAGAAATTCTCTTTTTAAGTCTCACAATATTTTGACTGACTCATTCACTTCTTTTCTTGCCATTTTGCTATTAATTGCAATTGTAGTCACTGACTCCCAAAGGGATACTAAATACAAATGTTTGGTGTTTTATGTCATTGCAAAGGTGTTAGTAATTAAAAAGCACCCAGTGAGACTGCGTGTCAATGAAGTGTTTTAATCAGAACAATTATTTTACAACTATCATTAGGGTTTCAATTTATTATTACTTGAAATATATGTTTTACTAAAAACTATTGTTTGTTTCTAATGTGATAGATATTTTTTGTAAATAAAGTAAAGATTTTCATTATTAAATCAATACATTTACAATATTTTTACTGAATTAAGCAAGCGTCCCAGGACTTTCTGTGAGTTCTGAATATGCCGAAGAAGATTTCCAAGTATGGCCCACAGGGGGCGACGTGACAAGAAGGACTAACCTGCGGGTGAAGAGGTGGCCCTGAAGCTCATAGGTGGCCAGGAGGGAGGGAGTGGCATTCAAGGGCGGTTTACAGTCCTCAGCTTCCACTCCACACAGCAGTGAGAGAGCAGTGCAGCATTGAGGTCACTTCCTGTCTCTGCACTGCGAGAAGCCCCCTTGTGGCCACCAGTTGAGCTGCGTGACTCAGTGGTGCTGGCAAGGTGCCTCCTGCTGGGGGGGATCGTCGCCTGAATCAGGCTCATGCATCTTTAATGAGTCTAGATCCCCCCCCGCCCCCCGACAGAACAGATGCACTGTAAAGATCACGTGAAACCCAGGAAGGTGCTGTGGTCAATGCCACCAGAGATGGGAGCTGGCCCAGATGGTGCGACTGCCGTTTAAACGGGTAGGGGGGTTCCTCACCCAGACCAGCTTTGGCCATTCGCTGCCATCTGTGGGGATGTGGGGGGGGGGTAGGTTAGATGCAAGACAAGGCCAAGCGTGCTGGGAGGGGCGGGGATGCACACATCCGTAAGCATCACGGAGGAACATTAATCCAAAGTAAGTTACACTGAGCCCCCACCATACCTGCCACTATACTGCCCAGATATCACATGTCAGAGACATAAGGAAACATTTAAGGACTGGATTGCTTAAGGTCACAAGAGCAATATGATCATACTGCCAGCCAGAGGACTTGAACCCACAATCGTCTGAGCAGGGACAGGGTGGATGGCAAATCCGCAGAGCTACACACCACCCTCTCAGACAGACAGCCTGGCTCTCCGCACATGCCGACATCCTTTGTGGTCGGTCTTCACCACAGTCATAAGCATAACTGTGTTTACTAGCGCTGCATTAGTATGGTGTTGTCATTTGGAGTTGGAGTTTGCTGGGGTCCTGTTGTGTGGGAGCCCCCCCTCACACCCCCACACACTCAGGGGTCCTGCACTCACACACCCCCATTCCACCGACCATGTCAGCTGGCTGGCTCTGGATGTGATGCGAGTGGGGGCTCCGTGTGGGAGATTCTGCGTCCGATGCCACGACCAGCAGCATTGACTGCAAGGCCTTCTTCCACCATATTAAACCACAATTCTTGCTCCATGATATTCCAGTTTATCAGATGACTTCTGGTGCTGAAAAGTAGCTCAGATTTGAAACCTCATCTGTGTTTTCGTGTGAATGATAAATGATGGTAAATACTCTGTGTTTGGTGACATACTCCACGTTACTTGGTTCCTGTACAGTTTGGAAGGCCAGCCTGCTCTCTGTCATACACATTGTCCTGGGTGTCACTGGATCTGTCCTGGGGAGAATGAGTCATGATTTGCTTTCTCCTTGATGCATAGAGTAAATTGAAAACCTCGATGCGGGGGGGGGGGGGGGGGGGGGGGGGGGG
>JAODUD010000015.1:14984201-15000362 GCA_026784285.1 Stomatorhinus walkeri | reverse complement strand
CCCCCCCCCCCCCCCCCCCCCCCCCCCCCCCCCCCCCCCCCCCCCCCCCCCCCCAGTGCCCAACACAAGAGGTAATGTTTGGATTCAGTTGAGGGAAAATTCTGTGGGAATGATGCAAAATGTGGGTGTGATGTGACTGCAGCGAAGATCACAGGAAACTCTCCACCGACTCCTCAACACCCCCTTCCCCCTCCCCCGTGGCCGCCTCCACATCTGCAGCTCGGTACTCTGTCCTTTGATCTCTCTCCCCACCCTACCCACCAGCCTGAAGTGTTTAGAGTCACTTTCTTCCTCTGTTCTTTTCACCGGGACCCCGTCTAGACTCTCTTTCAAATACCTGCTGCAGTGTCAACTTTCCAAAAGTACATCCTCCAATTTGTTCAGTACCAAAGAGAAACCCATAGGTACCTGTGGGGTATCTGTTTTGGAGAACGGCTTTGCTGTGAGTCATCTAAGTGTTGAAGGTTTTTTCCTGTGGATTACAGTGCATTTGCTTAGACAGACCTCTGTCCTAAGACTTATAAAGTACCAACGTTGAGCATTTATTTGTGGAGAGGATTAGCCCATGCATGGTTGGTCAAAACACAAAATATATTTCGTTACATAAACTTTTGTTGCAAAAGACCTATTTCATCACAGACAAAAAAATCTACGCAAAGCCACGTATTAGGCTGCAGTACATAACGCTGATGGGAAAAGGCTGGGCAATACAAACATACAGGGGTTTAAATGTTCAGTTTTTGCAACGTAATTAGTTGATTTTGGTATGGTACCTCCTACACACCACTTTTGTAAATGAAAATGATTCGTAGATATGTAGCATATCCCTCACAAGATTTCGTTGTGCGAAAATGGTGAATTCAAATTTGATGTTTTTTGTATTACAGTGCTAAATGGCGAAACACTGTTTGCTCGTTTTTTCTCTCTTTGGTCTGTGTTTTGATAAGGAGTCCAGCTGCCGTATGATGCATGAAGCGGCATTCTTCCATTTCATAAGTGTCACGACTGTCTTTGTTTCCCATCAAAACCCAGCCGCGTAAGACTCGCCCCCACCCTGCACACACCCTCGTCCGAGGTCAGGTTCTGCCATAATTGTCGTTCATTATCATAAACCCCCGATCGCCTCCTCCCAGGAGGAGCCAGTTAGGGATCCCATCTGCCGCTGGGAACGGGAGAATTGGACAGCTTTTTTTGCTGATTTTTTCTCTGGACTCAGCAGCAAAGTTCCTCCCTGGAATCTGACGAGCGGAGCCCCCCCGCCGTCTCAGCTTTCAGCGCCCACTGCTTCTAGTCCGCACAGGACCTGAGCGCTTACTCCTGGCCGGTGGGCTTCCAGGAGGGACGGCGAGCCTGAAGACCGGCCGACACGGCAGACGTGAGCCGCTCCGTAGCGCCGACATGATGCGGGTCATCTGAAAGGCAGAAAAGAGCGAAATCGGAACGGAGCAAAGCAGGAAAAAAAAGACAACGAGTGCGGGAGGAAACGGCGAGCCAGTCGCGCTGCGATCCGTGGAGGGGGGCTGAGAGCTGCGATCTCGGCACGGCAGAAGCTTCGCCGTCTTTGCCTATCGGAGGTAGACCGGGCGTTAATGAGACTGAGCGGTCTGCTGCGCTGAATCGCCCCGGAGGACCCGCATTTCGCCGCACGATGCGGAGCGAACCCGTTCTCTTCGCCTCGAGGGGTGAGTGTGCCCGCATGCGCGCTCCCTGGGGTACGAGCATGTGTGTACGAGCAAAAAAGGCAGCGGTTACGTGTGCCATGTCGTGACCATCCTCTGTGATTTGAATTATTAACAAAACTTTTGAAGCTGGAGAAGTGCAGAGGGAAAGCGATAGAAAAAGGTGCTGGGGGGAAGTACAGGGAGAGACATCGATCCTAGAGAGTTTGACGAAAACCTTGGATTTTGACATGTATTGATGTGATAATAATACACACTGCAGGGATCCGTTTGAAAATTGCGGAGTGCTGACTTGATTCAGCCTGTTTTCCCCACATAATTGATGGATGGTAGTGTACCGCGTAACCCTCCTCCGCCCGGGGTCGCGCTGCATGTCGCGCCACGACGTTTCGCAAAGTCGACTCTTTTTGATTTCTGAAAAATATAGACTTTTTCCCTGAAAGTATTTTTTGAAATAATTTAAGGTGTTTACATCAGGTCTGGATTATTAAAATTGCAATTTACATTGAAAATCGCCTAGAAATTGCGATATAAAAACCTAAACCTGATCTCGCATGCGGATGTACAATATTTCGTGCTCATTTTTATTCTTAAACACTAAGATAGAACTTCCATTAATAATCAGTAATATTCTGAGTATGCTGATCTGGTTCTCTGCATAGCTTTGGCTGCAAAGAGCTTTTGACTGGTAGCCTCGCACCGCTGCCTTTCGGCGGCATCGGCAGGGTCCTGAGGTGCTTAGCCGGAGTTATACTTTGGGTGTAGCTCCTGCAACCTGAGACCGCTCTCTCTCTCTCTTTCTCGCTCTGCTTCCCCCTTCCCTCGTCCAGCAGATGAATACCGCTTCTCTGTCTGTTATCGTATCATAGTCACCGGATGTTTTTAACTAATACCGGCGCTCCACAGCTTACACCTGACCCATTTGCTAACATGTGTTGCTGTATCCCCCCAACCGATCTCCACCCCGCCCCCAGTCGCTGGATGAATGCCGTTTTGTTTATTTGAGCTTATACACGTGGTACCTTCTGGTGTTCGTGCTGCGCATGCGCGCGAGACGGCTGCGGTTGCTATGTACTGACAAGCGGTATATCCATTAGTGAATTACTATTGACTAACAGCTAGTTTACTTACCCATATTTCTTTTCTACAACGCATGCTCCCACATTTTAATCCATGTTCTTCTAACAGGTAGTGTATTATAAATGTTTCTGGCAAATACCAATTTATCTAGCAGATACTTTTAATTCAAAGAAGCACAAGTGAAGTTGGAAGATCAGTCAGTGTCAGTGGAATAAGTGGGAAACTCCTTGTTCAAAGATCCAGCCATGGGATTTGAACTGGTGACTTTCCGATAACAGACACCCAACCCACAGAGCCACGCCATAAACTGAGGTCATAGAACTACATGTACAATAGTATTACATGTACTAACAGTGTATAAAACAGCACATATTTCAGTGACTTTTTTTATATATATATAAAAATGGAGCAAAATAAAACCAGACTTTTCTGTGGCTGGCAGCGCTCTGAGTGAATCTTACTCCATGACTGCAGCTCATACATAACACAGAATATATTCTATAGGGTTAGAGTAGAAGTGTTAATGTGTGTATGGCCGCTTTATTGTCGTGTTCCTCCTTAATTGGCACTGTGTGGGTATTTGATGTGGCCGTCGTGTTCTTAGGGCTCGGTGCTGTTCCTGCTGCCCTCTCCTTGTTCCCACTCCCAAGACAGGGCAATTACTGAAAGTGTTTTTTCTTTCTGGCTGGTCACAGACTGGGGTAGATGACAGGGTGTCGGTTAAGGGGCGAGCTCGGCATATGGGGTGTGGCTCCTGGTGCCACGGCGACCTTGGAGCCCAGCTGAATGGGGCAGAGGATGATGGGAACCTCATGGTCTCTCGTCCCCCTTCCCAGCCGCATCCACCCTCCAAACTGGGGGAAAGAAGAAGCTGGGTTGGGACCCACTATTAGATCTGATAGGCGTGGGGTTTGCTTTCTGCAGAAGATGAGGCATCCAAAGCAATGAGTCAGAATAATTTAACGCTGAGATGCAGAGACCTTCAGACAGGGCTGGGATAACTGCTTGCACTGGGATGGCAGAAGGTTGAGTACTCTATGCTCAGATGAGCATATGTGTGCATGCGAGGTCTCCACGGGCTGCTCCAAAGGAAAGCCAACCACCACTTAAGGATGTGCACCTCTGCCCTCTCCCCGCTCCCTGACACTCGCCTCCCAGTGGCTTTCGAATAGAGTGCTCTGTAATTACCTTTCAGAGATACAGTGCGACTCTCCCTGCTACCCAGGATGCTGCTAAGAATTAGCAACCTTTCCCAGATCCAAGGACTTTCTTCGCGACTTTATTTGGAGCGGCTCAAATCGTGTGACACCCCCCCCCCCCCCCTGCAGGGTGTACTGTGTTTCTTTGCTCAGGATTTGAACTGAAGCATAAGGATGTGATTTGCATCTTGTGTTTAGAGGCGTAAGACTGTAATGCTGAACATTGGTTTTAGCAAAAGCTGGACCATCTTGGTAGACTGAAGGAAGAACTGACAGCTTCTCTACTGCAGGCCAGTCTAGGGTGGTGGGTTTGGAGCTGCAATGACAGAGGAGACTCTAAGAGACAGCTGGAGAAGCGACAGGATCATTTATTTTTGTTATGGTTGCATATAAATTTAGGCGAGGTTTTTGGTCCATCCCGTTTGCCTAACCTTCCTGCTTCTCCGGAGCTGGGAGATGGAGCAGCTGTCTGTTTCTGCTCTCTGGCTTTCTGAGGAGCTGAGATGTGACCTCTTCGGTAGGGGAGTGAGGGTCCAGCCAGGCAGGGAAGTGGAAGATGTGCCAGGTAAGAGAGCTCCTTCAGCTCAGAGCTCAACCCAGAACACAGGTAGGGACCGCAGAGGAACAGATACGTTGCCATTCAGTTCTTATATTTCTTTGCTGTTTTTTTTTTTAAAAAAAGTTTTCAAACTTTTAGCTGTGGAATGTCCTACTCATTTATACAGTCTATTCATTCGTCTCCACAAGCATGAGAAATTACCCGACACTTTTCCATATTGTTTATTTTGACCTTTGGAAAAATCGTGCAATGACAGGTTGTCTCCTAAAGTGAGTTTTAAACATTAACCCATATTCAGGAGGAAAGTTTGGCCAGGAGCGATTTACTCTGCTTTAAAGAAATAAGCATCATGATGTTGGAGTCTTACCTTGGATAAACTCTAGGAGAGATTATTTTGTCACTTGTGATGTTTGGTCTGATTTTGAGTAAGCTGTAAGCCAAAGAAATAATAAATAGGTTGTGAATAATGTATGTTTTATCTCTGAATGGGGACATTAGCAGATGATGTTTTCTGGCAGGATACCATTGGTATCAACTCTTTACTGCCTTATCTCTGCTGATCCCAGGGCAACACAACTCATCCCCCATGCCACAGATGCTAATAAGTCCAGGGGTTGCTTGTTCTAAGGTTTGAAAATTGTTTTGCTGTGAGGTTTGTGCCTGTACACAGTAATGCGGGGTCATGTGACTGCCAGAGTCTGGCTTCTCACTTGCATGGTGCTGTGGTTGGTGAGAGTGCGGGTCATCGACCCACCAAGTGGGAGTTTTCCTTGAATGGTTTAATGTTCTTACCTCGGGGAGGTTTCAGGGTGGTCCACGTTACTGTTCTGCAGACGATGCGCGATTTGGTGCAATTTGGACAACTCTGTTTTGTTTCCCTTGCTGGCCAATTCCCTCTCATATTACTCACCCCTGCTGATAAACCCGCCTGTTATTTCAGTGCTAAGGGGGGTTTCCCTCGAGATGAGCAGAGGAATGCAGTCGTCGCTTACGCATTGCATTTTTTAGTATTGTGTTTCGATGTTTGCCAGACAGGATGGCCGGTAAACATCATTTAGGTGATGGCTTGTCATAATCTCACCAGAGTCAAAACATCACCTTTCTGCTGAGTGAGATTGGCGAGGATATCTCCACTAGCTTAGCTGTCAGGCTATGTGTGTCAGCTTGTGAGTGGTGAAATTTGTTATACCCTTTGAAAACAGGAAAGACATCCACGGCTCTGAGCTGTCATCTGGTGTCTGGTTGTTGGAATAGACAGTCCTTAAAGTATATTACTTAACCCTATGGACTAGGTGTGTATTACTTTACTATAGACGCTCAAGGTTTGTGGTGATTCTGAGGTTTGCCCCCCCGCTTGTATAAATTGTCATCCTCATGCAGATGGTATCAGCGATTGCAAATATCTAAGATCTTGAATCTTGATACAGCCAGTTGTGCGGAGGGGCTTTCGCAGCCTCAGAAAGGATATGGTGCTCGTTCAGGGATGTACAGCACAGCTGGGAGCAACTGGCTCCGTGTATCATAAAGATCTTCTGAATTTATGTTAGAAATAGATCAAGCTACTTGGAAAGCGATGCCTCACATTCACTCCAGTGCTGTTCTGAGCTTTGTAAATGAGTCTCTTCACACATTAGGGGTTCTGATCTGAGAGGCAGCACCTCTGCTTATGTCTAGCGACTGGCCGCACTGGGATGCTACCAGGTCCGAAGCAAGAAATTTCCCAAAAAAGTTTACCAGTGTTTACTCGACACGCCCAACCTTCTTAATCTCATACTCACTCAGTCTTTGTTCTGCTAGAAAGCTTTCATCATGAAGTTTAGCTTACAGCCTTTGTGTGCATATTATATTTTCAGCAAAGAACAGCACGTACTCTGCATCTTTCATTGTGTGGGCCTTACGTAAACCTTCAGCTATGCATTTATGGACGGTATCCTTTGTATTTCTGGATCCAGAATCTAAAGCCATAAGTCACGCTGGTTAGTTTCTGAAATCATACGTTTGCCAACTGCTGTTTTCCATCTCTGCTCCTTGGCCTGCCGGGCTTCTGCGGAATGTCAGGTGTACCGTCTCTGCACGTCTGCCGCTTTCTGCCCTTCCGCACGCTGGTCATTGGCTGAGTTCTTGCGAGAGTTATGCTGTTTTGACATACCCTGATATTTCCCAATTTTGTTTTTGACTATTTCAGGCCGCTTTCTGGGTTCTCGGGTTACATACAGCATTTGGCAGCTGTACGAAATGCAGTGCTGGGTGGGCGGGTGGGGGGGTCAGGGTAGTTTAAGACTCGAGGTGCAATGAAAGCGGCAGGACTGTTTTCCTGCTGACACCCCCTTTACGATTCAGCACACGGTCCCCGAACATCTCGTCAAGGGCCAGAAGTGAGGTCGCTGGTGTCGGTATCCTCTGAACCACATCTGTGGTAGACTGCAGCGAGAGGGATGGTGGTCTCTGCATGTCTTATGATGGTTCACAGATTCCCCGCTAGTGTTCGAAGACCTGGCATTTCAAACAGGGCCTGATCTGTGCCGCTGATGTCCATGCCTCACTGCAACATAAGGAGAAATGTTCATACCTGCACTTCAAGCGAGATATAAGAGATTTAATATGTGGGGAAGAAAGGACGCCAGCACGGGAACTCCAGCAACTACCCTGCAAGTGGTTGGAATGATCACACAGAATATTTTTTTATAAGGATCTGTTTCGCAGGCAGATATCTGATGAAAAATATATATATATATAAATCAAAGCATCTTGATGCTCAGATTGAAGGGGGTCTATTATACTTTTCCGGTTTTTCCCTTTCCCTTTAGTGTGTCATATAGCTATATGTGTATATAAATGGTCTGCAAAGTCTTAAGGTCCAAAGTACACACCAAAAGGAGTAACTCTCACCACAGAAACCACTCATCTCTCATCTGTCCGAAACGCCTCATTAGAATTCTAGCTCTTACTTCCGTGACATGGTGAGGTCACCTCGTAACACAATCCTTATTGGCTGCCTACCTGCAAGGATCTGTTTACAGACTGCAAGACAGGGGCAGAACCTGTATGGCAAGCTGACCAATCACAGCACACTGGTGGGACTTAAAGCTCTAACAGAGAGTTTCAGTGAGGGTGAATAGATATATTAAATAAGAAATGTGTTTTTGGAACATTGAAGCATCTAGATCTATTCTTGTAGATCCCAAAAATAAAATCATGAAGTGTGAAAATGAGCATAAGAGGACCCCTTTAAAGAAGTTATTTAGGTTGTTCAAATCTTTTTACTCAAGTAGGATGTCTTCTAAGAACCTGCAGCTCTTAATAATTGACACATACAGATTCATACACACACTCAAACTAACACCTCCTCTCCTCTGTTGTCTCCGTCTGTCCCGCCAAGTTGACTGCAACAGTCGTGTCCCTCGAGGAACAGCGGGGCCGTAGAGTCTTGGTTCTAATGGTCTCTCTCTGTTTTTCCCAGCCATGGAGGAGCTGGTGTCGGAACTCCGTCTCTTCCTGGAGCTGCTGGACCGGGAATATCTGAGCGCAGGTGTGCGGGAGAAGAAGCTACACATCTCCAACATCCTGCACAGGGTGCTGGCAGCCAAAGGTCAGTCGTGCCCCTCATTGCTCAGTGACCCAGTGACACCTTTCAGTGCTGCTGTATGCGTCCTGCTGGTCAAATGTTTCATAAGGTTACACAATACTGTGCAAATGCAAAGAGTGAGATTATAAATCTACAGGTTACTAAAGAAATAGTATGTTACGACCGGTTTTGACCAGGTTTAGGACCTTCATAATAAGGCATTTTGCATTATTCTCATCAGAACTTTAACATGTAGACCATTATATAGTAAATTGTAGAGAATTAGCCATCATACAAAGCTTGCAGGCTGTGAGCAAGATGTATTTGGCAAATGGTACCAGGCAGCATCTTCTCACTGTCGAGCTTCTGCACGAAAGGTCTGCCTGGCTGCGGCCTGTGCACTGCGTAGCATCTAACAGCACCCCCTGTCTTTCTTTTGTGGGATTGCAGAGCCCACCCTCAAGGCTGAGATCCACAGCAGCTTTCCGACCCCTCCACAGATGCCCCTGCCTGAGATCCCGCACCCCTGGCTGGTAAGGCATTCTCACTGGACACCATGTCACATACCAGCACGTATGGTACATAGCGTGTCATATGATATTGCATTGCAGTGTGTGATATGCTATGTTGTCATACCTCGTTACATCACCCCAAACTGTGTCACATGACTGCAGATTCCATGGCATCCTATACTATGCTAAGTTACTTCTTCCGCACCCTACTTTTTCTGATGGTGGGCTTATTAGCCGTAATTACTAATGTGAATAGCTAAAGCTGTATCTGTTTTCATGCCTGTCAATTTCCAGGAGCTTCATAATCAGTTTGTGTCTGTCCCTCATATTTGACAGGAAACATACCTGCTTCTAAAAAAGACTGTTTTTCATATGTGAGGAAATGTCCGCCTTTGGCCTGATCACTGGGGGCTTCAGGCAGGGCAGTAATGCAAAGCATTTTGAGATGATGTGGCGAAAATGCACCTTACAAATAACACAGAAAATAAATGAATTGAATAAACTAAGAGCTTGAAAGATGGCCTTCACACTGAGCTGTCAAACATGGGACGTGGTGTGGTCACGTTTTTAAGCAAGGAGCTTCTATTCCATTAACTCCAGCTAACCCACAGATCCTCTATCACACAATATTTCAACAGTATTTATGCAGAATTCTTTGCGGAGCTCTAAGCTTTGCTCGTGCAGCAGCGGAGTCTCTTCTGACTGGAAAGATCCAGGAGTTTCTTGGCTGCTGAGGCCTGTACCTCGGCTTCCTTTCCTGGAATGTAGGGTGCTAGTCCTCCTCTCTGCAATTACTAATCATTACATGGCAGAACAGACCTCTGGCACACTTTAGTCTAAGTTTTTATTTAGTCTTCAGTTACGTGACTCTTTGGGTCAAACTTGTGTTAGTCTGAGTCTCTGTGTTTAAGTGGTCAAGCTTTCCTCTAGGTTGTCTCACTGCCAGACCAGATCTGAGCTGGGCCCGGTGGAGAGGCCAGCTATGGGAGGGGAGGCTATGTGGGTGGGCGGAACAGGAAGCGGTCAAAAGTCAAGTCGAAAGTCTTGCAATAGGCCAGCGTGGGTCTACAGACCTGCAAGATTATGCTGTGTCACGTGGCGCTGCTTTAAGAGGGCTGACTTTGCATCATGCGTCATCCCTGACACCACAAAACTTTATCCAAGAAACGTGTTAACAACATGAAGGACATGGTTACATTGAAGGAAGATGTTCCCAATATGAAAATAAGAGCAATTCTTTCATTTTTTTTTAACATAAAGCCGTGAAAGCACAAAATGGGTTACTTTTCTGTCCATTCCTCAAGCCTCCGTCATCATATCAACCCAAAGGATCCCACAGGATCTGGTAATCAGAGAACAAAATTTTGTGTTAGCTCTCCACAGTTAGTCAATATCTCAGTGGAGTCACACAGAATTTTTTTGAAGCAGATTAGCTTGCGTTATCCATTCAGAAAGCGTTCTGAAGCTTTGGATAGTGGGAGAGCCTCGTACCCATGGTGTGATAGAATTTCAAGTTGTGGCCAGAAGGAATAAAATTGGCTTTAGATTAAAGCGGTCGCCTTTCAAACCGTACTTAAAAATTCTTATGTCATGTTGAAATTGTTAACATTGAACAAGAGCGCTTGTCTGGCAAATTTACCAGGAGGAAGTGCCGTGTCCTCAATCTGACCCGGGATGCAGTCGTTTCGTGTGAACTTGCCGCAACACAAGTCCAGGCATGGATCAGATTGTATCAGGACAGTGATTAATTGACCCTTATCTCGAGGCTGATCCTTCCCAATGGGGATTGCACATGAGGAGCTGTTCCAGCTCAGGACCATTTACAAGCTCTGCAAGACCGCTGTGTCTGGATGGAATTAAGACCCTGGCAGCTGGCAGCAGATCCTTGATACTGCCTTGGTGGGTCACAGTCAGTGATGGAAGGTTCTGTGATGACTCCCCCTTCAGACCTGTCTTTTCTTGGCCCAGTGAAGCGGTGCTGCTAGGAATTTTTAAGGGGGTGTGCTGTTAACATCATGACACAGTGCTTATGAGCAAAAGGCGTTTTTTGTGGCTTGATAAAAGGAGAGGTAATGCAGCCCTCTTAGCAGCTCAGTGTAAAATGCAAACGAATGAGAGGAAACAAAAGTCTTGGACACAGTTACTTTCTGTTTGTTCATCTGTCCATATCAGTTAAAGAACATTAAGACCCATGCATTTGAGTTTTATTTCTGTCTTTTATCTCCACGGGCATCCGGAGACACTGCCTGCTCCTCAGGTGTAGATGTACCAGCTGTGGTGTGTGTGACCCACAGTGCGCGGTGGACATGGTGCCTGTAGCCGTCATCACACGTAGCTTCCTGCTAACTTCACAGCAACGTGAGGAGTTCTTTGGTAGACGTTAAACAAAGAGGAGTTTGATTGATTAGACCTTGTTTGTTAGCTGTGGTCTTGAGGGGAAGTTGAGGAGTCTAGTCCTTCGATGGAAGATACAAACCGTGTGACATGCGGGCTGTTGTTGTTGGTCTTGTCATTGTGTTTTGGTGACGTAACATGGTGAGTTCATGCATATCAGCAGTATGAGGATAAACCAATGGGCCGCTGGCCAGCCTCAAGGCTGCAGAATTGATAGGAGCATGTCCAGGTATGGGTGTGGACCATCCAGTGTGTAGGCCATTCCAGGTACAGACCATCCCAAATGAAGACCGACCTTGTACAGTTCAGTGCTCATATTTCCTAACAGGTCGGTCAGGCCCGTTTGCACTGAGCAGCACCGGAACTGTTGGAGGGCTTGTGGTGACCAGGCGTTGAGGCCAAAATGAGTTCCATCTGTGTTGATGTTGGCGGGTTTGCCACACACACACACACACACACACACACACAGACACCAGCACATACACCCCTGCCTATCCAGCTTGCTGACTAACCAACCCATAACACAGAGGACTGAGTCAGACAAGCTCCATTTGTGTTTCATTTCCTCCCTCCAGCAGCCCGCCAGCAGCCCCCCTCCAGCAGCCCCCCTCCAGCAGCCCCCCTTCAGCAGCCCCCCTCCAGCAGCCCACCAGCATGCTGGAAGAGCCAGTCGGAGCTGATTGCCTGAACTTAACTTAAGGGTTCCTTCTCTACTTCCATATAGTGTGCATGTTCCCTGTCACTCCGCATGTCGAATTACTCATTTTCTTTAATATATATATATATATATATATATATATATATATATAAAGGAATTTCTGGTGTGACTCTGATGTCACAGCCAAACCCGTCACCCTCACTTACGAATTTCTGGTGTGACTCCGATGTCACAGCCCTCTGACTGTCCCATTATGAAATAAAGAATACTCCCCCTTACCATTTCATTTGTTTTATGTAGTTATTCAACATGGTTCGGCAACCATGGTAAAACCTACTGCAAAAATCTGAGCTACATGCTCAGACAAATTTATCTTTATTTTGTTTACACTGTAAAATCCTCAGAAAATACAGAATGCACAGTTTGATTAATTTATTCAGTATACTGTACTTTAAAGGTGTCTGATTTTAAAATCTGCTTTTGGATGCCACAAAGCTTCATGTCTGCTGATTCTTTATGCCACCAGATGTGCAGATGTTCGACCACTAATATTAGGGTTACCACTGCAGGGAATCCAGTGACTTAATTCACATTGCGCCCAGAACAAAAGAATGGAAATTGGCTCTATTTAATGAGTAACTGTGTGTCATAAGGGAGCCCTTGGTTGCTATGGTAGCAGTCATACTCTGATGTAACGACGCCGTACCTTTTGCCATAACTTCACGAGCGTGGCGCTGCGGTCACGCTGGCCGCCCCATGACGCCATAGCATCTGGAAACTTCTCTGGAGGGAGACGGGACCGTCTCGAAATGTCGGACGAGGATGGGAAAGCTATTCCCACTCTTTCTCAGATGCGGACGCGCGCAGACGTGTGACACCACTCTCCTGGACATGAGCTCAGGCAGTGGCTGGACGGCACCGTGACTAACACCGGGAGTATTTTCCAGAAAGATCTGACCATTGTATTTCGGTATTTACCTACCACACACCTTCTCAATTCCACACCCCCGAAAAATGGCATACTGTGTGTAACAGTATCTTTAGTCATTTTCACAGCTGGATGCTTTAACTGGAACACTTCATTATGTTTTTATTTTGCTGGGAATAGAATGGCGGACTGTGACGTTCTTGTGCTGCTGCTTGAATACCAAATGCATCGGCGTCTTTTACAAACGTCAGCCATTGTTTCTGACCCACACAGAGCATTTTAGGAGGAACGTGTCCATAGACACACAAAGTTAACTTTGTTGCCTCACCTACAGGTCTCTTAAGTTTCTGAATTGCTGCGTTCGTCTTTGTAGAAATTCTGCCGTGGCGTGTCTGGGTGTTGTACACCTGGACTTTAGTGTGCTGCAAACTTGTGTGAGTCTATTGTCATTAAAGAGTCTTGTTGACATTCCTGTCCCTATAAACATACACAGCAAAGCCTCTTCGTGTTGCCTGTGTTCAGGTGTTTTCACAGACCTAGCTGAATGTGTTGACTCTGGGAGAGCTGGGAGTATATTGTAGGTCTCATGCCTTGGTCAGAACTGTTTTTGTTGGATAATCTCTCTTGGTCCTTCACCTTTCCTTTGAACATTAAGTAAATTTCTTCATATAAGCTTCAGAGTTCAGAGTTTCTTTATTTGTCACATGCACAGATGTACAGGTACAACATGCAGTGAAATGAATTTTGTCCCGATCTACCCGACCATGCATGTACAAACATTACAGGGGTTAAACAGGTCAGGTAGACTTCTTCTCCTTAAGTAATGCACCACAATAAGATACCTGTTTTGGTCAGAAACAAGGTCATATTCAAAGTATGCCCATATTGAACTTTCTTTTTTTTCTCAGTTTCACCAGTTTGTATGCAAAGTATGTTTGTAATTTGTTGGTTAGTCTGAAGTCGGCCTTGAGTTCAACCTTCACTTATAAAATGCAATGGGTTTTTATAATCTCTAGCATGATATGGATTTTAGTAGGATCTCTTTTATGGACTACAAATACGAGAATAATATTTTTTTCTCCGTAGTTCTATGTGGTTGTGTTTTGTATAGAACGGTTCATTTTAGTTTCGAATTTTTTGGTAAACAGTTGTTTATATTTTTGTTTTAGTGAATGAGAATTTTTTGCTGGTAGTTTTCAATTTTGTGATGCTTTTCATTCAGGATAATAACCCCGACAGATAGTCAGTGTACCTATGCATGTAGCGTGTTCTGCATATGGACCAGTAGGGGGCATCTCTGCTCCCTGCGCATCACAGGGCTCCTGTTCTGGCCAAATTAGCACGTTTCACCTGTGTGGGCGGCGGAAGGGAAGGCAGAGCAGATAAAAATAGTGCTGGACGGGCCTCTCGGAAAACGGGCCTCGGGACACAGAGACGCCCTTGTGCTCCCTGGGCTGGGCGAGACTTCGCCTGCTGCCATTTTTACACAAGCGGGCCAAGCTGATACAGCTCTACAATTGGGCTTTGAATCTTTATACACAGTGACAGTTCTTTAGCCGCTACTCCATCTGCCGGTCATTATTTTTTGGTCAGGCTGGGTGTTGCTGGGAGCCGACGCCATAACCTGTTGGAGTCCAGGCTGACTTTCTGTCCAGATTGCCCCCCCTCAAGGCTGTGCATGCCGGTGAGCATGTGTCTGCTGCTCTGCCGTGATTGGCCAGGGCCAGCTCATTGTATGGTATAAATACTTAAATCGTCAAGCCAGGAGTGGAATTTCAGATCTGCTTCCCGAGCCTCAGGTTCTGAAGGAATTTTCCCTTGTAAAATCTAGATGCACTGATAAACCGTGGGTTCTGCTGCTGGAATGCCACCGCTAACATGCTTAAGACTGGGAAATATTAAATGTGTGTCTGGGAAGTGAGTTTGAAGCGATAACAGGGTCGCTGCAGAAGGGGCTTTTGCAGCTGGCCTGAGATGGGTGTGGTGTCCTGGACCATGTGGGTTTGGAGAACATCATGGACTGCATATAGAGAACCTGACCCTAATGCTTTGTCTGGGGTGTCCAGGAAGCATCCACAGGAGCCAGGCTGATTTGCTGACAGGGTGATGATTACTTCCCTATGCATCTTCATATCCTCCAGATCCTGGAGCTCTGTGAGACTCACCTGAGTCAGGCACCAGAATGTATCAAAACAGCCATTGTTAAAGACCATCAACCTTCCAGATAACTTCCTCCATTCTTTCGCGAACTGGCTGGCAATATACATTGAGAGCAAAGTTTATGTTAACAGCTCTAACAGCGTTCCAAACATGCAGCGAAGTTGACAGCATAAGTCTGCCGTGTAATGGCAATGGGCACTTGTTATTGGCAGCCTAATCGGCCAATCAGAAAACCCGGCGTTAACTGGGGGTCATTTCCAGTCATTATAATTACCTGAAAACGTAACTCCTGGTGCCAGAACAGTTAACAGTTTGGTTGCATTACAGTTCTTGTTACGTGAGATTAGTCTGCAGTGGCCACCGGTTCCTCATTATATATCCATGTGAGGAAATGGGCTATTATACATTACTGAAATCAACTTGATTCATTACTTGATTGTGTTTGTTTCTCCACGTTGCATTTTAGGCTCTGGATTGTCGTTCGGATGGAGTTCACACTTAATTTCAACCACGCGGACTGATGCTAAACTGCAAGTGTTTGTGGGAAGGCGGCTGACCAAAATTCATGCACTCAGATGTGCTTAATGAGAGGATTCAGGACTTTCTCTGCCACGCTGACAGCTGATGGAGATCTCATCGACCCTCCCGAACACTGAAACACAGATAAACACTTTTTCACGGAGGCCCCAGGCTTCAGGGTCCGTCACCGCACCGCTGAGGTCACAACACGCCTCCAGCTTGGGGCCGGGAAGCAGGATTCATTAATTTCCATCTTTCTGCTAAAGATAAGAAATAAAAGCCTCTTGGAGTGTACGTGCACATTGTGACGGCCTCATAAATCCTGGCGCGTGAACGCACGGCATTTGGTACGGGAACAGTTTTCCAGACAGAGCGCAAACATACGCTGATGGCATGATAACTGACGTGGCCATCCAACATCAACTGGGAGAAAGTAGAAACAGACAAGATGGGAAGTGAGAAGGAACTGCCTTCATTGTGCGTTGTGTTTGCCTTCCCCACGGATATGCCGCACCTCTGTGTCCCAACCCCGTCCTCGGGGACCCCCGGACAGTCCATGATTTAGGTCCCTAGGAAGCTGGGAGGGTCTCGGGGTCCCCGAGGACCAGGCTGGCAGATCACTGTGCCACACCATCTATTTTGCTGCTCTTAGACCTGTAGACTATGCTGGAAGCCTGTGTGTATGTGGGGGCAGGCCTGGGCTTCGGCGATGGGGGGGCGGCCAGTGATGGTTTTGCCAAGAGTCAGTTCATGAAGCCGTATCACTCTCAGGGGAAATGCGATAAGGCTTTGGGGTGCAGCCACAGCCTGAGCTGTGAATGCAGGACTGAGCTCCCCTTTGCTTTACGCAGGGGTCGCATTTGCCCTCACAAATGTAAAGCGATCAGCCCAACCATTCACATTACTAC
>JAODUD010000015.1:14971236-14981477 GCA_026784285.1 Stomatorhinus walkeri | reverse complement strand
AGGGCATGCTGGGTACAGTGAGGTATGATAGAAAGAACATAGGAAAACAGGGCATGCTGGGTACAGTGAGGTATGATGAGGAAGAACAAGCTGTAATGCAGGCAGCAATAGGCAAGTATGTGTTAATGCAAGACAGTGGGCAACAGCAGGGTCCTGACAGGAGACTTACATGGCTTAGCTTAGAGCAACATGTTTATCTTTATGAAGCTGCAGGATTGATAGTTATTTTGGATAAAAAAATGAGCAAACCATCAATATAGACTGCTTGACTACAGAAATGGTGACAAAACCAGACATTCGCTCATAGAGAACCATATAAACACCTGAGCGAGCTTCTTCTGCCTCAGAAGATCTATGCTCACTGAGGGCTATCTGTGTAACAGAGGCTCATATCAGGCTCTCATATTAATGTGCATCTTCAGCCCCAATAGTCCTGTCTGTTGTGCACAGTTCTGCCTTGTAATTCTTCCTCTGACTCTGCCTCTGTGCCACACTTTCCTGATAGTGCTACAAGTCTTCGAAGGACCAGGTCCCACAAATGGATCTTCTGTTGGCTGAATGCAGCATCACCCATGTCCCGAAAGACGGCAAGAAGAAGAAGCACGAGCTGAAGATTGTCCACCAGGGGGCGGATGCCCTGGTGCTGGCTGTACAGAGCAAGGAGCAGGCAGAGGAGTGGCTCAAGGTATAGCTGTGTGTGTGTGGATTATGTTTATATTGCATTGTGGGGACCAAATGTATCCCACAATGTGATAAAAAGTTTTCAGGTTCCCACAAAGATCTGTGATTGTAATCATAAAAATAAAAATGTCATAATACTCATATTTTGTTGGCTATTTAGCCAGGCCAGGGTTAGGGCTGCGTAGGGATTACAGTCATGATGTAGGGATTAGAGTTTACTACATATAAATGAATGGAGGGGTCCCCACAAAGATATAATTACAAACCTGCATGTGTATATGTGTGTAAAGATTACATCCAGTTGTTGACATAAAACATACACTTAAGCCTGCTGTTTAGTTCTTTGAATATAACCACCTAGCGACATCAAACGGAAAGCAGTGATTTTACTGACGTTGTTTGGCTGATATTATGTCAGGGTCACACGGTTATTTGGAACAGGTGCCCAAACCTCTCATATCAGCTAGGATATATAGTTTGAACTGTTTTCAGACCGCCTTCTAAAAACGTACCCTAAAACTTCAAAAAGAAAAACATCACAGAGGGTTCTGTCCGCCTGACACCCAGCTCGATTCCGCTTTTTTCTCGTTTTTGTTTCCATGAGACGTGCACCTCTGACATACTGAATTACTCTTTGAAAAATTGAAGGACTGATGTTGAGGTTAGAGCTCAAAGGAAAATCACCTCCCTCGAGAGATTTCCGTCGAGATTTTGTTTATCTTTCGAACCTATTGTGTGCTACTTTAAGGTTTGTTCCCCTGTTAGGTTTCATTCTTCGCAGCAGTGCCAGTGAAATTCCCTATGCTGCAATTCTGAGCGCCTTTACACACCGCCTCGATCCATACCGCTCCGTCAAAAACCTTTGCGTTGCACGTAGATGGGTCTCCAAGGAGCCCGTGAAAACGTGGTCCTCTGAGATTCCTCACACAGGTGCCATCAGAGGAACGTAGCGTTGATTGTGTTTGCCTTCGAAAACGCACATGTTTATGTTAGGGATTCTATGTAGTCTGTGTAGTCTTCATTTATACTGTTACTCTGCTGTGATGGTCTATTGATTGATCAGTTGGGGAGGGGGGTGCATATCCAGATTTGGGGTTACCTGCAAGTTGCACAATCTGTAAAAACATGCCAAAGTCAGCTGGCAGTAGAGGTGGAAAGGTCAGGTCCAGAAAGTACAAATCCAGACTCAAGATCTTGTTTCAGCCGACCAGTTGAATATAAAGAATCACAGTCACAGATTAATCAGTTGGTTGGTTGAAACAAAACCTCGGTGTGGATTTGTACTTTCCAGACCTGAACTTTCCACCTGAACAAAGAGAGGGATCAACAGTGATGGTCCATCAGCATCAAGGCTGGCAGGAACGGCTTGCATATTCAGTCAGGTGCTTGCTTACTGAGAACACATTGAAACAATAAGTGGTAGTGTGGGATAAACACGTGCCTTTTCTTGTACAGAACAACACTCCGCAATCAGGGCAGCCAATTACTGTTCAGCTGGCTCCAGTTTTACTGGGGTACACTTCATAGCACATGTGTTTCCAGCGTACAATTAAATGTACAGCAAGAATATGCTTCCAAGCAAGCGCTGAATACAGTGCAGGCCTTGGGGTACTACAGTGCGTCATTAGGCTAAAAGATTAGAGGGCGTATGGATGTGGCTGCTAAGGCAACAACAGAGTTCTTTTCCATACCCCCTTTTTTAAGCCGGAGGCATGCTGCATAGATCGGAATCATTCTCGCATTAGACATATGGGAGTGTTGAGCTTATGATGGAATATTTCTCTGAACTCTCTGAATTGGTTTGACTGGAGCACTGTGTGTATGAACAGGGAACCCAGCATCCATTGCTGTGCTGCTGTGCTGCATGCTCTGCAATAATATAAAAGACAGCAACATTACAAGAAGTGTTTTTGAGACTGTTATAATAATGACTTCTCCTCTTTACACCTCCAGCCCGTTTTTCCTTTGTGTCTCTGCCGCGTCCTCACCACTCTGTGTTCTCTCCTTCTCTCCTCCTCCCATGCTCCTTTCGGTTTTCTTCCACCCTCCGTCTAGGCCTGGCCTCCTTCCTCTACCTGGGACGGGCAGGAAGGAGGCCCTTGTTTCCTCTCGCTCTTTGTGGGTCCGGCTCCGGGGGCTTGGCGTGCTGGCCCAGTGAGACACATGTGGCCTCGGGAGACGTTGTGCTGAGCGGACACCATTACCTGTGCTGGTGCTGTGTTGCCTGTGTAACATAATGTAATGTAATTCTCAGTCCGTGGGATCCCTGGATGATTATTACCCACATCACTGCTTTGCAGTCAGGGCTAGGTGCACTGTAGGTTGCAGGTTTTTACAGTGCATTTCAGTTTGCAGTTGGAGCAGTGTGTTTCAGTACCAGGTAATCCCAGTTACAAAGATCAGTGAAAATGTTCTTGGTGTGATAGTACCAAACCTGTCAGGGTTGTCGGTCCATTCAAGCAATTTCCATCCTTTCTCTGATCTCGAGTGGGAACTTCTCAAATAAATATAGCTGAATTGGCACCTAAGTCATCTTAAAATGAGTTTAAGTAGGAATCAGCCTCATTGTTTCATATTTACATTTATATATTTAGCAGATACATTTGTCCAAAGCGGCGTACAAGTGAGGCATATAACATTTATGCTGTCAAGGAGTCGACTAGGCATAGGTGCAGCTAGGTTGGGCATCCAATAAACACCCACGTACAAGCGTAAGTGGTACCGCAGCAAGAGCTGCACAACAACTGCACAACTACAGAACAACTTATAGCAAAGCAAGAACTTAATAGGACCATTCAAGGGTCAACAGTGCAACATAAGAGCATTCAAGGAACATGAAGAGGCATCGGGTTAGTAAAGGAATTCCTGGAACAGATGGTTGTTGAGGCGTTTCTTGAAGGTCCATGTGTGGATTCTGCTCAGAGCAACGTCAAAGAACCATGTTTGTAGCTTTAATTCCCATTATCTGTGTGCTCTGGTAAAGTCACTTTGGGTTATGCCTTATCACATCTATGCATGGTTCAGCCAGACGTTTTCATGAATCTGTGTAGTCTTGTGACTCCTGGGATTTGAACCTACAGCTTTTTGTACCAAGGCGACTTGCATTCTTGACTTTCCAGTCCCTAATCTGTCACTCAACCAAGGGTTCCTCTGAGAAGGCTGTACTCAAAAAGTAACTTTTATGATGAGGATAAATTCACGAGATCAATAGTGAGGACACTTAGAGAGTGGAGGAGGTGGGGTTTCATGTGAATGAGGACAGATCCACAAACTGGCTGAGCACTGGTACATACCAGGCCTGGCTATGATGTCAGCCAAACCACAGGCCCAGTGGCTGTAATTTCCTTGCAAGGCCTATTAGTTTCAGCATCAATATGAGCCAAAACCAACTGGCAGCTTTTACTGACAACGCTGAGAAGGCCTCCGTAGCCCTGTAGTTTGCTGGTGGCTCTGCTCTGAGATGTGCCCAAGACTTTGAAGAATGCGCATTTGTCCCTTGCTGACCTCTTGTGACATAGCTGGCCTTGATGACTGTCAGGTTTTTGGAAGGATCTGAACTTCTAATCCTGGGCTCTAGGTTCAAAGTCTCAGTTCTGCGCCAGTCAAGCTTGCCTGTGCCCCACCCACACAACGTGGCAGAGTCATTCATTTGCGACGATTAGCCGTTGCGCTCCCATGAGACTGCCACTAATATAGCCCGCTGTGCAGGCTGTGCGTAATCCTTTGGCCAGTGATGGCGTGGCTTCTTAAAGTGGTGCTGAATGCCATCACAGTATAGATGCGAAAGTGGTAGTGTGTGATTCTACTGGATGGAGGTCCAGGTCTTTGTCCTGGGCAGCTAGTTGTTCCTTTTGGCCCAGATCTCTCCTGCACTTGCATCATCGGTTCTCAAGATGACTTTGTGAAAACCGGGACACTAGCTGACCGGAACCAGGACTAGCCCCCCCCCCCCCCCCCAGTTAGTGGACTAGGGGCTTCAGGCCCCATAATAACACTGGTTTTCTGTGCTCAAGGTTATGAAGGAAGTGTGCAGCAATGGAGCCATTGATTGTGATGGGGTGGGATCCAGCTCCCCAGTCCACAAAACTGAGCTAGAAAAGGCAAGTACTGCGTCCTCGGCTGAAACCCAAGATCCGCTGCAATGTGTAGTTTAGAAACCACACCGACCAGCGACCTGACTATTAAAATATCAGTTTATAAGATTTCAAATACTGCTTTATTACTAAAAATTTGTACAGGATATTGACCGCTAGATTGATGTCTGTAGTAAAACTGCATATTTTAACAGAAAGTAATACTTTTAAAATATCCAGTGACATCCCAGAAATGAATAATTTTCAGATTCCAAACCTGTTGGTTCATAATTACTTTTTACAGTTCCTGTGCCATCTACCTTTGTATGTGTGTGTGTCCAGCAAAAATCCCAGCATTCACTTGTACAATGTTTTTTAGGCTCTTCATTTGAAACCAGTTGCACTAATGAAAACTGCCGGTGTTAATTCAACACTGGGTGTTTTACTCTGTAAACACAAGGACGGTGTTGTAATTCTTGAGATCTGGCTCCTCTTGTAGAAGCTATCCTGTGAGAAACCCAGCTCTGATGGCGAGTGGAACCATGAAAATGGAACGACAGACACCAAAGAGCAAGGTAATTCCTGTAGTACGAGACTGTGAGCAGGGTGTGGCATGGAGAACCATAAGCGATAGTGATGAGAGTAAGCTGTCCTTAGATCCTCAAAGATTATTCTTATGGTTCAGCAGCGTGCGTGAAACCTGTCAATGGAGTTACAGGACTGATAGTTTGGTCATACATTGAACATCTGGAGTACAAAGGACTGACTCCCTTGCATAGCTTATTTGATTCCACTTCCTGTTGCTTCAAGACAAATATCAATACCAGTATAAAATACTAGTGTACTTCCTGATGTCAGTAGCTCCCAGTGTTTGACATGTGGATGTCTAGAGTACCACTTTCTGATAACATGGCTGAATCCTCTTGTAGAATTTGGGACAGCTTCAAGTTAAAAAAAGAAAAAGTAATTTTTTTGTTGAAGGAGTGCCAGAATCAAACAAAGAGTATCCACACATGACCCTCACTGAAAAGTCAGGGGATTTCATTAGAATTTATTTGCCCGAGGGGCGGTCCTTTGTGGGGATTAGAGTTTAGTTTAACAGGCTGAAAGTGCTGTCCTCAGCATTCAGGAATCCAGAGCCCTCGCTCTTATCAAGATGGCCTGTTCTGTAATTGCTGTGTCGTAAATTTCACAGCTAAACCCGTGGGTCGCTAAACCAAAAATACTGCATCTATCCACTTTGAATGGTGTTTTATACTTTTCTTCAGTTACCTGAAAATACTGGTTTATCACTTGGAAAGGTAGATCTGTGGTTTCGAGTAAACAAAACAGTTGAGCTAGTTGGACAGGGTTTGCCTGGATTATTTGTTGTTTGGAGTATTCAGATATTCAAGTATTTCGACTTTCCCACAGACGTGCCATGTCTGTTAGAGCTGGGCTGATAATTATAGTGTTTGAGAAGATTTTTTATCTCCATGTGTAAAGACTGAGATTCCAGGGAGTCTGGTAGCACTTTTCCGTCACCGATGGCGGATCTCTTATCTCCACTCTGCACCACATGCGCCTGCCTTCCAAACCTGCATGCCACCAGCAAATCAGTCCAAAACTGTGGGCCTGGACTTGTTCAGAAGTAGGCCTGCTCATCCCCCCTCTTGGATGGGATAATTCTCTGATCATAGACATACTTTCCATTGCTGGTAACTCCAATTTGTTGGATTTAAATTAGCAGGATCATACGTTTTCCCCTTACAGATCAAGCATTTTTACATATGTGGGTCTGGTTTCTTCTTTGTGACTGGACAGTGCGGCATCAGAAGTGGGAGGAGGATGTAGGAACGGCTGCAGATTCGCTCATTAAGGCGACAGCAGGCGTGTCCTGTTTGCTTAATCCTGTCAGGATGTCGAGTCCTGGAAGCCACCCGCCAGGCATCAATCATGTGTTGACACAGCTCCATATGTTGTCCTGAAGCTTCCATAGCATCTCCCTCTGTTCAGAAGCCAGAGACCTCTGACTACAGCTGTCTGCATGTCGTATACATCAGTAAAGTATAAAAGCTAAAGAAAGTCCTTTGGTCCCATTTGATATGTGCGGCAAACACAAGACTCAGGGCAAGACTCCATGCTTTTTACTGGTATTGGTGTGAGGTAGCAGAGGTGGCTGATTTAACGACGAAAGGCAGCCCTCACTGAATGCTGTGTTGATCCTGCCACCCTATTGGCCCACTGCTCACCCAAAGGCCCGTCTGTAGGGTCAGTGCTGTCCAGGAGATCCTCTCCTTATCAATGACTGCTACAGAATCTGAATGATGGTGCAACCGGATCAGCATTACTGCTCTGTCTTCTGGAGGTAGCGGCTTCACACTTTTGTTGGGAATGACGTGGATCATGAGTGTAAGTCCCACTTAGGGGGGTGGCATACGGTGCAGAAGGCTAGGCTGATGTACCCATGATCGGAAGGTTGCTAGTTCAAATGCTGTGGTCGGCAGCTTGGGGTCAGATCACAGAGTCATTTATCCAGCACCCTAGGAGCGGTTTAGTGTGGGCCATTGCTCTGTGGCCCAACAGTCAGCCATTACCTTGCTGGCCACAGGACTTGAACCAACAACCTTCTGAGCAGGGACACAGAGTCCTAACCTGCTGAACTACACACCACCCTGGTTGTCTTCTGTCCTTCACATGCTCCTGTCTCACACATCAGCTAAAGGGAAGAAGAATGCCAAGGTGGATCAAAAGGGTGCCGTGGGCAAGGTGACAGGGAAGAAGATCACCAAGATCATTAGCCTGGGGAAGAAGAAGCCATCAACCGACGAGCAGACCTCCTCAGCAGAAGAAGATGTCCCCACCTGTGGTAGGAGTCCTTGGGAGAGTCTGAGGAGGGTGTGTAGTTCCAACCCAGTTTTTGGGGAACCCCCAAATAGTCCATGTACCGGGACATAGGAAGGAGCAAAAATATGGACTATCTGGGGGTCCCCCAAAGACCAGGTTGGGATACACTGGTCCACCACTGCCTCACCTTTTATTGTGATTATTCACATTTCACACTTGCTCTCCACTTAGTACACAATAACTGCTCTGTTCGATCTGGGAGTCTCGCCGTCAGCCATTTATAGCACCCAGTGGTCCAGATAAATCATTCTAAGACGTGTAAGTGGCTGATTTCCCTGGTGACTAACAGGTTATCTGAACGTCCTGTCCAACAACCGCTGGCGGGAGCGCTGGTGCCGGCTGAAGGACAACCAGCTGCTTCTGCACAAGGACCGGGCCGACCTGAAGAGCCACATGGCTTCGCTGCCGCTGCGGGGCTGTGAGGTCATCCCCGGGCTGGACTCCAAGCACCCCTTCGCCTTCCGACTGCTGCGCAATGGTCAGGAGGTGGCTGTGCTCGAGGTAGGTACCCGGGGACCTTGCTCTGATCTGAAACCCCTAGACCAGCAAACTAGTAGTTCTGTCTCTGACTGGGAAAGCCTGGTCATACCACGTAGGCCACAATCCTCCATGGGTTGAAAAAATACACTGCAGACATTTCAGTCGTGTCATAATGGTTATTCTTCTCCGCATATGTCAGAGCGATTTATGTCCTCTGGCCGCACTGATCTCCCCTCTCCACTCGGCGCCAAATGACTGCACCTCGCTGACGGACTCTCGAGTGCCGTCTCACCACTGGTTGAGATGCGGTGGTTAGGATACGTGCAGTAGGGATCTTAGCTGTTCAACTGGAGGATTATGGGATGGGCGTGAGCCACAGTGCTGAATGTACCCGCGACGAGGCAGATGTCCACCCCTAGGATGGGTAATGACAGTGGGGCTTCTCCCCTTGGTGCCGACTTGTAGCACAGCTCACTCAAATTATGTGGTTTCTGTGGCCTCCATTGAAGTGGAGTTTGTTTTTCTGTCTTTCTCAGTTTTCCTCTGTTCTCTCTCACTCTGTCCTTTAAACCTCTTTCTCTCTATGTCCTGTTTCGTACTCTGGTTTCACTCTTCTTAACTTTTACTCAACCCCACTTTTAGCACACTAAACGCTTTTGTCTTGCAGTCTTTTGGCTGTTTTCGTTTCTCCATTTTTCCTCATTTCTTCCCCTATTTCCTCCTTCTCCTTCCCTCCCTTCCAAACTTCTCTATATTTGCCCCCACCCTACAAACCCCCGTTACACCCTCTTATTTATATGTGTATAGTTTATGTCGTATTGGCCTGATATGTACCAGATGCCACACATTTTCTGTCGATATTCATGTGTTTATTTTACACTGTTAGCTTCCTTTATTTTTATGTATGATGAATATCCATCCATCCATTTTCAGTCACCACTTCTCCCAATCAGGGTTGGGAGTTTGCTCCAGAGTCTATCCCTGAAACTATGGGTGCAAAGCAGGGAGCAACCCGAACTCAGACCCGGCTCCCAGAGATGCAAGGCAAAATTGCGAAGCCCTGCACTACTGTATATTTTATATGTATATGTTGTATTGTATCTACTGGGTTATGTTCTCATTATTTTTCTCATTACTTTGTAGCCTTTACAGCAGTGAACAAAGGAAGAATTCCATTGTGTAGACACGGCATTAGATTGCTAGAATGTTGAATTTATACCCCCCCCCCCCCCACTTCTCATTTCTTAGGCATCGTCCTCTGAGAACATGGGCCGCTGGCTGGGTGTCCTTCTGGCTGAGACCGGTTCCACAACGGATCCTGCTGCACTGCATTATGACTACATCGATGTGGAAACCACCGCCAACGTCATCCAGTTGGCCAAGCAGTCATTCTGGTGAGCTCTCAGATCCTCCTGGCGTGGGCCTGGGGGTGCGAGGGGAGGGAATTAGAGAACCTCACCAGACAGCAGATGATTGACTTATACACAAATCCTGCTCTTTACTCTTTACCCTTTTCTACATCTGTCTCACTGTAAGAGGTGAATTTAACCTATTAATGAAAATCCAACGAAACACCACTTACCATATACACTCAGCGTAGCAAATTCATTCAAATGAAAAGAAGTAATGTTTTGACACTGATAGAGATTTCTGGGTATAGCAGCTCTTGTTTAGCCAACCCATGATGTTTACAGGCTCTAGGCCAGACCTCATCAATGAATTAATTATGCTTTATAGAGCAAGTGACTCTCTCTGTCTGCATTGGGGGGAAAAGTAAAACCACTTCAGATAAATTGTGGAAGAGTCAGCAGAGCCTTTACGTTTATAGAAGTATGGCTTGTTTTTTACAGTGAAGGTTAATGCATATTTAGTGACTTACATTGATATTTTGGAATGAAAATCCCACATGCACTTCTTAAATGAGTAAAGTAGACCTGCTCTGTACTTGTTCCATTATCATACAGAAGCTCAGTAGACCTGCTCTATACTTGTTCCATTAGGATACAGAAGCTCAGTAGACCTGCTCTGTACTTGTTCCATTATCATACAGAAGCTCAGTAGACCTGCTCTATACTTGTTCCATTAGGATACAGAAGCTCAGTAGACCTGCTGTATACTTGT
>JAODUD010000015.1:14959362-14971174 GCA_026784285.1 Stomatorhinus walkeri | reverse complement strand
CCAACCCTCCCAACCTTACAGCCAGGCTGGATTGATAGTTAATGGGAGAAAGTCATGGCAAGGAGGACGTACATCATGCTGTCAGGGTTTTTACAGCCTCTGCTGACTTAAGTATTTTTGGATATTTGATAGAGGTCACATGGAGGGCAGATAACATTGTCGATGAATGATCAATTTCAATACAAAAGTACTGTAAACTGTATGTATGTAAACTGCCTGTAGTGTTCGTGTTTGGCATCATGTTTAACTGTGATCTCCTATCCTGTTTGCGTGCGACCAGCTTTACGAGCAAACGTGCGGTGTCGCCCAATCCGTACCTGGACAATCCTGTCAATGGCTACGCCTGTCCCTCCGGAGTGGCGCTGCACTACGATGATGTGCCCATCAATGGAACGGTAAGCTTACCTGTCCATCTTCCCATGATGCTCTACCAGTGTCACATGCTCTTCTAATAATATTCCTGTGTCTTACCAAGCATTACATAATTAGATACTAGTTTGTTACGGATTATAGGTATTAATAAAAAAATAATATAAACAAATAAATATGGCCCCAAAATACTTAATAAAGGTGAGCATTGTGTAGAAATTATAGCGAAGGATTTCCTTTAGTTTCTGGTTACTATAGATCTAATGTGTGACAGCACAAATTAATGCATGTTGACAGCCAGGAGTCATAGGGTAGATGAATGTTTGTGAGGTAAAGGCGGCATGTACTGCTTTCATTCCTCTCATTTCTTCACCTGCTGCATATAACGTGCCACTGCTTATAAACATCACCGACGTCTGTCTCTCATTCCTTCTCTCTTGCTCCGATTCATAACTCTCAGTCGTTTAACAAAGCTTTCGCTGTTCTGGTCCGCTTGTTTTCCCCTAACACCTCTCTAACCCCGCCCACCTTCTCCTCCTGGGCCTCCCTCTGAAGGAGCCGGAGGCCGCATACTCCTCCCCCACCTCTGGGAGGCACCCCTATAGAGAGGAGGCCTTCTATAAGAATGTGGACCTTTACGAGAACGTACCGTCCCCGAAGCCGGACACCCGCTCCTCTCCCAAACCTGGGGGTGCCGCCACCTCGGCCGGCCACTACAAAACGCCCGTCTCGGCCAGGAGCCTCTCCTCTCGAGCTTCCTCTTCCTCCTCATCCTCTTCTCTGGCTCCTGTCACTAACACTGCCATGTCTGGGCGAAGCACGGCCGCTCAGGTGATTAACGCTCCTGCCACTTTACAATATGCCAATAACACAGCGTCTGGCCTACCTGTCCTCACGACACAGCGCAGTGAATTATCAGGCCCCCAGGGGGAAGCCATGACCCAGATTTAATGCACAAATTACACTCTGCCGCACTGTTCAGCGTGTAGCAGCATAACTCATACTGTAAAACCAGCACGTCTGCCCCTGAGATTTCCCCGGGATTTTTCCCCCCAGTTTTGGCAAATCCCTTAGCGTGAGACTGTGATGGCTGTAATTTGGAATGTGGCATGTTTTTAATGTGTGGTTGCCCAGGCGTGTTGGCACACGGTGCTCCCTCAGCGCCGATTACTCAACCCCTGACAGGACTCTTTTTGCAAAAGATGTCACACGCCACCTGCGAGGTTCGGAGTGGGAACTCAAACATTACCTAATAAGCTTAGTGTACTTTGCAGAGGTTGCTGGAGCTGGGTGCTAGAGCTTGTATAAGGGAGCTGTTTTTCCTTCGCCGTGCCAAGCGTAGGATAAATCCAGAGTGGATTTATTTAGTTTTTCCGTTACATTCGGGAACCCTTAGCTTGGTGTGGTCTGCGACGGGTGACGTACTGTAAATGAAGGCACGGTCACAAGGCTGGCTCGCTAAAAAAGATTAGCGACGTAACGCTTAAAACTCTCACAGGAATGCTGGTTAGATTCAGATGTATTAGCTAAATATAAAGTAGCTTAACTAAATGGTTCCCTGGGCTTAGCTCAGTGGAAAAACAGTGGATTTTTTATTTCATAAATTACAGAGCAAGACTAACTGTGGAGGCAGAGGGTATTAGTCACAAAACACTTTCATTTTGAACTAACAGCTGCTTGTCTTCTTCAGAAACGGATGCACTAAAACCGAAAAAAGTGGCGGTTTAGACTTAATACTTTTTTTGCTTTTATAGGATTTACTGAAGCCACCAAAAATTAATTCCATGCATTTTTCATAAGACCCATTACCTGTTTGATGACACAGCTTCTAACCAATTGTGTTGACATGCTGAAATAGCCTGGTTAGAGGGTCTGGGGGTAGAGCAGGATTATGGCATCCATAAATTTTCTTGACATTTCAAGCTATTTCCAGACAAAAGATGGGAGGAGAAGGAAATCAAACATTTGCATGTAAGGCTTGACTACGGTAGAAACGGTAGTGCATTTGGTCGAGACGTGAGTGTGAATTCGGGGACGTGTCACCGCAGTCGCATTCCCAGACTCTTCATTTTTCCTCAGGACTTTTCACTTGGTTTTGCAGCTTTGGTTCTGTAGGAATTTAGGTTGAGGAAGCTCTGACATCACATCTTCAGAAAAATGCCAATTCCTGACACATCATAGTCGGTCTAAGGGCCCCCCAGATTTTAGTTGACCCTTCCAGAAACGTGCAACCAATCATATAAACATTCTGATGGTGCTAAAACTGTTTTAATAGTGCCATAAAAATTATACATTATATAGAACTATAACAAAGCTTTTCTCATTAATTAATGTGTATCAGTTCTTGGCTCTTCCCCACAATGTTCACGTGTTGCTGAATCAGACTCCCGATTCGCTACGGTGGCAGTGTGGTCTCTCATCTGCCCTTCTCTGTCCACCAATCAGCTGAAGGGAAAAAAAGGCCCAATCATCAACGGGACGGCGGCCAAGCAGAAGCTGGACAAGAATCAGCCCAAGAAGCCGAACGGTACCCTACCTGTGAAACGCACCAACTCCAGTAAGTGCTAAACCAGGATCCGCGCCTCCTCACTCATAAAAATAATAACGACGACAACCACGGCGGGTTCACGCCAGGGGACAAGCGGCTCGTAACGCTGAGGAGGCATAGACACAGTGTCTAGGCTGGGCGTTCAGTTTAGGGAGCCGCCAATTGCTTTCTAGGAAAACGTGGCCGCACAGAAATGTGGATGACGGCGGAATGTGAAATTATAGCCCTTGCAGGAGCAGGGATGTGGCATGCAGGCCGGCGCTCTGGTAAAGCCATCGCCCGCAGGCTAACCTTCTGCACAGGCAGGCTTTTCAGAAGCTACACAGTGATAAAACGTGTCGGGTTGATTAATAGGTCTGTGTCGCTTGTAATCAGGGTATATTAGATTTCCAGGTGACGGCTCAGAAATACTTGGGTGGTCTAAAATTCAATTTTTGTTATGTTGTGTGTTTTATGATGTGCACAAATATATGTGCCAAACACCTGCTGAATTTAACCGTATCCTCGTTCTTCCTCGTTCTTCACCCCCAACCCATCCCTGATCCTCCCTCCCCCCACCGAAGGCGTCGAGCAGTATAAATACGGGAAGAACCGCGTAGAGGCCGACGCCAAGAGGCTGCAGGCCAAGGAGGAAGAGATGATGAAGAGGAAGCAGGACATCCGCAACCGGCTGACCCAGCTGAAGAAGGAGAGGAAAGACCTGCGTGCCGCCATTGAGACCAACACAGGTGGGGACGAGGCAGGGCCCGGGGTGGCCTCTGATGGAGCCGTCCACGCTCATGCAGAAGCAGCATGGTGACCCGCCTTTCCCCAACGCCGTGTCCCAGGCAAGCGGTCCCAGGCTACTCTGGCGGAGAAGCTCAAGAAGGTGGAGGATGAGTGCAAAGTGAAGGAGGAGGAGAGGGTGAACCTGGAGCTGGAGCTGACCGAGGTCAAGGAGAGTCTGAAGAAAGCCTTGAACGGGGGCGTCACCCTGGGCCTCACCATCGAACCCAAGTCCGGGACGTCCAGCCCCCAGGTCCTCGTCCAGTTATTGCTGTCATCACACAGCCAACTTAATGGATCGTAAATGACAGCAGCGAAATACAGAATAGCGAAGTAAACGGCATACAGCTGAGCAGTTTATCAGTGAACTGTAAAATACATATAATAAGATGTCATGTGACCATGAACAATGAATATTAATAATACTGATATTGAAGTATTAAAGGGCATAACAGCCCGCATTACAGTAACCAGTAAAGCATGTGATGTTAGTCCGTTTCATTTTGTGAAAATAACTTTAATGGCAGAATGTAAATTCATATGTAAATTCCAGGTAGCCATAATTATCCCAGGAGTAATTGAATTAGGCTGCGTGTTTTTTTCAAGCCGCAACAGTTTTTCCATGCACACGTTTTACGGGGAGCCCAGATTGCTTCCACATTTCAGACCGAAATGTAATTGGTGGGTTTTCTGTCCCGATATTTGTGTGCCCTGCCGTCCTGCTGGGAAAGCTGCCTGAGGAGAGAGTCTCTGTCGGTCACATGGCCTGCTTCTTTCAGGATGTGTCAGTGCTGATAAATGGATGCTATTTCATTGCACCTTTGTGACGTAGATCAGGTGAATTAGGTAATTGATTATTGCTTTAAGTTACCATGCAGTGCACTGAAGATTTGCACTACTGTACAGTGTGGTGTATTTCCATGCGCTTGAGTATAGTATACTCATATATAGTATTTTCCTGGATGGTATACTGTAGTGAATGTGTATGTGCTGTAGTGTATAGCACTGCCTAGTATAATATCATGTACCGTAGCACTATATACGGTAATATAACACAGCACTCTTTACAGTAGTGTGCCTTACATCCCACTGCAGTCCCCAGTGACGCTTCGGCGAACAATGGACAACTCGCCAGTTTCCAGCTGTGACACCAGTGACACAGATACCTGCTCCCTCCCAGTGAATAGCGCTTCCCTGCTGCGCCGGCAGTCATCCCAGAAGGCACCACCCGTGCGCGGACACGTGCTTCAGAAGGCCAAGGTGAGTAGGCCTGGTGTGGATCAATTGTGGTGAGTCTGCCCACACTTGGGTCAGTCTGCCTGCCTTGCAGTCCCTTGCATTCAGGGTGTGCGGTAGGGTCGCTCATAAGCCGGAAGAAAGAGGAAGAAGGTAAAGGGAGACTTTTAGGGTCCTGGACACTAGGGGGAGCCCAAGAGTATTTGAGTATGTATAGGGGTAGCTTGGGTTTGGAGATGGGGGGCGAGTTCGGTAGAATTTTTCAGGGGCCCAGACACTAGTGGGCGCCCATGAGTATGTGAGCATGGACAATGGTAGCTCTGGTTTGGGGGGGGGGGGGGCAGCAATTAGTAGATTTTTTTCAGGGACCCAGCCTTGTCTTTGAGGGGAAATGGAATGTAAGGTGTTCCCCCCCCATCTCAACTGCTGTCTGGCACAAAATCTCACTAGCGCCCCCTTTTCCTTCACAGGAGTGGGAGATGAAAACTGGGACATAAAGCCAGCAGCCGGCTCCTGAGGCGTTACGTTACAATACTTCTGCTCCTTTTTGCTTACTGTCCTTCTGCCGCATGTACAGGCACGTGCGGTCACATCCCACAAGCAGTACACCAGGGTGGCCCCTAGAGGGCGATGTCCTCACCGATAGAGCTGAACTGTTGATCTCGTCAGCCTTAGCTAAACTAAATCTAGTCAAGATACTTAAACGAGAATCAGAATATTTATTTGTAAATGTTTAAGTAAATATTAGCCTGCCTTTATTATTTATATTGGTATTTAAACTTTCATAATTTTCACGTTTGATCTGGCCTCCCACAGAAGTATGACTCACCCTTGAGGTACATACTTCATTTTCCCCTGTGGTGTTCTTTAAAAAGACAGCCACTGGGTCGTACCAATCATCAGATGGACTGGGGGGAGCTGGTCACATGCTTTCCTGTGAACAGGTGTCTGGTATTTGTGGGTGGAGGACAGAACTAGTTAGAAGAATAACTTTGGTCCTTATTGCATAGCCGCGAGTCTGATGTTGGGGTTAAAAAGTTCTTTATGCTCAACCACCTGCTGTGGAGTTGGGTTATGATGCTCCCCCCCCCCCTAATTTATTTGGTATGAGAGTTCTGGATTCCAGCCAGAACCCCAGGCTGAGTCTGGTCTGAAGCTGAATAAGCTCTCGGCGCTAGGCTAGGCCGGGCTTAGCGCTAGGTTGTCCAGGCTTATACGACCATATGGAAATGGTGGTCCGGGGGTTCCTGGAGGATATAATGTTTTTATCAGAGCCCAAGCGTACTGTATGTGCTGACATTCAGCTGCGTTAACCACAAGCACTGGGCGGGGCTGACATGGCACATTCCAAACACATCAATACACTGTCAAATGTAGTAGTACTGTATCAAAAGCAAAACCAAACGTGTATTTCACAAAAGTGGTGCTCATTCTAAAACAGCTGGAGCCTGAGGTCGTCTCAGACAGTGGGAATCGATTTCTCACGTCATCGTGGGCCAGGAGGCTTTGCTTCGCTTTACAGACGCGTTTCCTAAGCAGTTTCCCCAGAGAACAGCTGTAGGCACTGACGTCTTTTCCAGCTAAACCCATGATTAACTTTCTGTAATATAAACTATGTCTTGCATTCTAGAAAAGCACAAATGCACAGAACTGGTTGCCTGATGCCTTCTGTAAAGCATTTGTCCGAAATGAAAACTCAGTATTAATGCCAAGCGTTGCCTCAATAGTAATTCCAAATCACTTAAGACTGGTTTTCACTTAAACGTAATTAAAGTTGATCCAAGGTTGTGAAACAGATCTCTAGATCTGATATGTTTTTTTGCTGGAGGTTGGAAGTAAGAATTCATTACTCATATTTTATGAAGTTCTTTACAAATGGCCTGCTTACAAGCGTGTTAGGAAACATAATTCAAGGTTTTGCATAGCAGCTGAAGATTACACTAAAATACAGAGATGTGTAAATATTTGATCTGACTTGCTGTTAGTTGCATTAAGCCCCAGGATTCTGGAGCTGTTGCATACTGTTTTCATAAGGGATTGGGGAAGATGGAGTGGAATCATCACACGTGAGACCCTGAGGCAGACGAATCAGGACAGCTCATCCTCAACTCGTAGGAGTTGTACTTACTCAAAAATGATTGGTTCAGAGAGATAACCAATCAGATTGTAGAGGAGGTGAGTCCAGGTCCAAGCAGCTAGCAGAGGCAGGGTCACGACATGCAACTGATTGGTCCTGCCTCCTATAGACCCATCTCCTCTACAATCTGATTGGTTATCTCTCTGAACCAATCATTTTTCATTCTGTCTTCAGAACATCTTTTTGCAAATAAAACTTCCATTAGTTTGTCACCGTCAGCCGTCCAGCCCCAGCACGGAGGGGTGTCTGATGAATCCTCTAAATCTCCACCCAAAATCTAAAAATTCCTATTTTGGGTTCCTTCCCAGCTTCCTCTGCCCTCTTGACCCCTGCTAACAATGTAAAGAGAGCTTGTGAGAGGAAGGAGAACGGGTATTCAGCAGGTCCTTAGGAGCAGGTCCTTATCATCCCGAAGAGGAGAGACAGATGATGGCAGAAAATGTGAACATATATGTAAATAGTTGTGGTTTATTTTGTGGGGGGTGGTGGGGGAGACGGGAATAAAAAAGAAATCGGCAGCGTTTGTTTTGCACCTTAAAACTGTTTGTATTATGTGTACTGCTCTAAGACAGTCCCCGACTTGGCGGAGAACACCTGTATGTAATATTAAACTTTTAAAACATGTTTCCTGTTAAATATGTCTCTTTCTCTTGGCGGCATTTAAATGATCCGATGGCAAAACTGCAAGTTCAGAAATGTAATAATTAAGCTGTTGAAAAATAATGGCATACATATCTTGTTTTTATCTCAGCTTGATGTAACTGACATAGTTTGGCTTACATATTCAGAGAAACTCTCTGGAGATGGACCTGTTGCTTTTATTCGAGCGGCCAGCTGTCTCTCACTGTAAATCTAAATAGTTCGCTACATACTACATTTTTATCACGCATGACAATTCTTTGAGCGTTATCAGTTACTGCCACCTGCTGGTGAGTTAGAGAATTTCAGCTAATGTAATGAAGTCGTTTTAAGGATGTTTCACGATTGGGTAATAAGGTTACTTTTGCGTTGTGGGTGACACAGTGACCACGGTTTTAGTTTCTTGAAGAATGTTTAGTTTTTATTGAGCAGAACAAATTATTAGAACAAACTTATACAGTTATGGGTGCGGTTAATCCCAAGGGTTCAGTATGTATTGGTGCGTTTTGAGTGTTCAAACATTTACTGAAAACATTTCCCATGAAATGTCAGGTTCACACATTTTGTTTCAACAATGAATATCCTCCACAAATATAGTTTTTGTCATCTACCCCCCCCCCCCCCAAATAAACATTTTACAGACGTCACAGCACTAAAGAACTTAGAAGAAGTAAACATGAGCATCCTTATGTACAAAAACGTGCCCAGAGTCGTGGATCGTTGCCCGTGGCAAGTCGACTTGTACTGAAACTGTACTGAACACAACCAGAAGGAGCGAGATGAATACTTATTTCTCTTAAGGCAAGTGCAGAAAACACCTGAATCGAAGCTATCGAACTACCCTGACCTAGTGCTGGGGTTTGGTCATATTCAGCCATTCTTCTACATCAAAGTGTCAGGGTCAGGGTTTGTGGTTTGGGGACTGGCTCACTGGAATACACCGTCCCAGGCCGTCAGCTCTCGGCAGCTGCCCTAAACAATGAGCAACTGGCTCACTGGAATACACCGTCCCAGGCCGTCAGCTCTCGGCAGCTGCCCTAAACAATGAGCAACTGGCTCACTGGAATACACCGTCCCAGGCTGTCAGCTCTCGGCAGCTGCCCTAAACAATGAGCCTCAAACCACTCTATTAAATTAAATAATTATTTAAAAAAACATGACCTTTAATGCAACCGGTCATTCTTTGCATATTCAGTAGTTTGTTTCATAAAAGAAGTTTCACGACGGGGACGGACATTTCCAGAACCTGCAGGCTGGGCAGTGTGACTGTTCGTAGGCGAGCTCTTAATTTAACTGTTGGCTAAATCGTTCTTGCTATCTTTGAAAATTATTTATTAAAACTCATAGTTGAGGAATATCCGTGACAGTATAATCCAGTGATCACCATCCCTGCTCCAGGAGATCTACCTTAGGTACAATCCTGGTTTAACACACCTAATACAGGTGGAGCCAGCTATGTTGAAGCTATGTTGGCTCTAATACTGAGATACTGCTGAAGGGCCTGATTATCTGTGTGTGTTAAATCATGGCTGCACCTAAGCTCTGCAGGGGGGTACATCTCCAGGAGCAGGATTAGTGACCACTGGCATAAACCTTAATATTTCAAATATTTCTCCCCTCACTACACAAATGATAATATGTGATCATTGTTTTAAATATGATTAATCCTTTATAATTAAGATAAAGTAATTAAAAGCAATGCTATTTGCTATTTTTAGAATTCAGTAGGAGTCAAATAATTGAGAAACAAACTGTACGTTTTATTTCATATGTATTTCATATTTCAAATATATTTGTAAGTTCATAACACCATTAATTAAGAGCTCAACAGGAGCAAAATCTAATGGAACAAACTAATGGATTCTATTGAACCAGGCAAACCCACCACTGAGATTAAGGCTGCTTGGACCCAACACAAGCGGGAGTTCATACAGACCATGTGCGAAATATTACTGTCCAAATGAAGGGGTTAGTGCAATTCAGAGGCTGCCGGTATGCTGAGGTTCACCAGCCGATGGTGCTTCAAACTAACGACAAAGACTGACTAAGCGGCTCTGCTCTATTCACAGTGGGCTCACGAAATCAGAGAACGCTCGTGTCTGACAGTACAGTGCAGTACTCGTATTGTCTGTGCTATCGCCCCTTTGGGATGGACTGGCTCATTACTGCACACAACAATGTCATGAGACAGACTCTCCTGTCCCAGGGTGCATCCTCTTGTAGTTTCGCACAACAAAGTGGCACGAGGACCCTGTCTTGTGAGCATTTTAAGACGATGACATCAGCCACATACTAAGGCAGCGTGTCACATGACCAAAAGCCATCGGAAATATTTTTGCCGCTGCTGAGCTGATCTACGAAACGACAAGACGATTTAGACGACTTCATACAGCTGAGAGAACGTGAGTAAATAAGGGCCAAAATACTCGGATTTCGTGGGAACCTGCAAGATCCTACATGTGGACGATGACAAAACCAAAACTGACTAACGTGTTTCATGAAAGTGCTGAATATTCTGGCGTCAAGCATCCAAAAGTGGTGCAAATTTGGTATTTGTGTGAAGTATTATGTTACTCTATGAATAATTATTTACAAAGTATTTCATATACATGAACAAACCAAATTAAAGGGAACTCTACTTCCTGCATAGCCTAATATAGGCTTGACGACACCTTAGCCTTGTGTGAGCGCCACAACTCCAGGAGTAGGGGGTAGACAAGGTATGTAAACCCACAAACTCATCCTAAATGCATGCTGACCTTTGGGTCTGAAATGAATTGATTGTTCTTTTGAAAAGATTTGAAAAAGTTCCCCCCCGCCAACTTGTGTTAGCTATAAATGCATTTTATATTGCAGAAGATGATTACGGAGCCACCATGGAACTAAACTGTTTTGAAAGAGCTATTGACTAAAATCACGACAAACTAAAATATCACTCAGTCAATTTACTAAGAGCAGTAAAACATAAATAAATGTAAAATTCGAATGTGTCTTGTAAAAAAAATACAAAACAATGAATTCCTTTTTTGTAGTCTGTAGGGGAAGTAAATGCATAGGCACATGTAATGTGCTAAAAATGGTGCACTCACAAGAGCTACTCAGAATGGGACAACACTGCCACCTATTGTGTGGAGGGGGAACTGATAATTCAAAGATACATTGAGCCCAGTGCCTATAGTTTTCAAGTGGGCTTATGAGCTATTGCCAGAAGCAAGGGATAGATTTGGTGATGCTCCATATCAACATAAAACGACTGATGTCATGATGCACCCATCTGTACACACTCAAATCATACAGTGTATTGCATTATCTTCCCTATACTCAGGTGAGGTCACAAACAAAAATATATCTGCAGATGTTCAGTCTGCTGAATCGTTATCCTGTAGATGAAAAGCTATTACGTACTTCCAAAGAGGCTTGTTTTTGGCACACCATTTCCACAGTTCAAAAGTAGTAAATAACGTTCATTGTACCACTGTTTTTCCACACAGTTTAGTTGAATTATAATGAATTTAGTGCTTTAAAAATGTCCGTTTCGTTATGCATTGCATTGTGCTCACCATACATTAATGAATAATATGAATGTATGTTTATACTGATCAATCTATAAATGTATCTTTTGCAAGCTGATGCTCCAAAAAGCCAGGTCACTCATCCATTCTGCCCATTTTCTGTCACCGACGAGCGGGACTGGAGATTACCCAACACATCCCCGGGCTCAGAAGCAGATATTTTGCTGTCTGCCTTCGACCAGTAATTCTGGTTCGATAAAACTTGTCTAAGCGTCACGTTGCCACTGGCATTCCCTGGATGGCGCTGTCGGCGAACCTTCTGCTCGATGTCAAAAACGGGGATGGCTGCTGAATGATCGCGGGCAGGCACTGTGCCGTTCCAGCGCGGCATCGAGACCGCGTGCTCCCACCCTCGGCTTAAACCAGGAGGGGACCATAACCGCGGTGAAGAGCTTGGGAAGTAGAGAAAAATATATATACACCACAACCCGTGAACACGGGTACAGTTAACGACATCACATCAGTGGAGAGCCAATGGGAACAGCAGGTGTACAGAGGGCACGGCAAAACACAGGTGAACTTTGTGAGACCACTTAGTAGCGGGGG
>JAODUD010000015.1:14934537-14959336 GCA_026784285.1 Stomatorhinus walkeri | reverse complement strand
ACAGCAGTCCGAGATACGGAGGAGACACGGACAGAGAGGAAGAAACAGGTCGTTGGCGTAGCATCGTGGTGTGTCGACGGGTCAGGGTCCCCCCCGACCTCCTCGGGTAGCTGGGAGAAGACCGGTGTAACAAATCACAGGGTAGGCAGAGTCTGTGCTCTTCGTCTGACCTGCGACCATCAGCTGGTCAGGTAGCTGTGCAGCTCTCGGGAGTTGATGCTCAGGACCACGCCTGAGTGGTTGCCTGGAGACGAGAACATCTGCCACTCAGCGATCTGATACGTGTCGGCCTACATCTGTGCTATAGACATCGGTAACGTCAAAGACGTAGAGGACCGCATGCTAGCTACTGCGGGGTTATTGAACAGCCCAGGCAATATCCTCTGAAAATCCAGGGGAAAAGTTTTTCAATCTCGATGTTTTCCACAAAATCATTTTTGCATTTAATGTTGGGATGGTAAAAAGCACAGGGAAATAGATCAGGGGACTCAGCGCCCCCTACATGTACAACTAAAGACTAACCGCTCTGTAAAATTTGTAGAATTTTTATCTTCGCCTTTGGTCACATATGTTATGTCATCTATCTTATAGGCCTGACTGTTCTCTTTAAGGAACAACAGAACAATAGAATGAGAGATACAAGCAAAAAACATAATGTCCTCTGCAGAGGACAAACATAAATAGCTAGATCTCAGGAGGACGTGCAGATGAATGTACAGAAAGGCATTGTGTTATAGGACTATGGCACGAGTCACATGCTGGAAGGAGAGGAGGAAGTGAAAGACTGAGCACTGAGTACTGAGTAGAAGATGGTGGCGCAGGAGGTAGCAGTATCGTTCGGCAACTGTAGGGTTGCAGGTTCGAGCCCTGGTTCCTTCTGACCCCATCAAAGTGTCCTTGAGCACGACACTGAACCCCCAATTGCTCCCGGTATGCAGGTTGGTGCCTTGCATGGCAGCCTCTGCCACCGGTGTGTGTGTGAATGAGAGGCATAATGTAAAGCGCTTTGGAAGAAAGCGCTATATAAATGCAGTCCATTTACCTCCAGCGTTACCTAGCGTCTGCGAGTCAAGGTCGTCGTCGATAAACTCCTCCCCCTGGATGATGTTCTGGGTGTCCTCGCTGTGGTTCACTGGGCTAGTCATCTCCTGCTCCTTCTCGTTGTGCATCTGCGCATAGACGTTCCTCCCGGGAGTCTTTCTGTAAAGTGACCCCGAGAAGGGCTGACTGAAAGGGGGGCAGGGTCTGTCCATGAGTGGGGGGGGGTGTTTCAGCAAGACGAGGACCTGCACTCCACTGCCTTATCACAAATAATGCTTTATTCACCCAGCAATCCAAAGCACTTCAAGATGAAATGCTGAAATGACTATCGACAAAATGTTACATATCACATGTTTTCTAATGGATTTTTGAATTAATTTCATATCTAGGCTCGCATGAAGTTCAGTCACAATTGACCCATATTCTTACCTCTAACACTGCTATAGCATAAGCTAATTCTAAAATAAGACAATGAGACTGCCAAAATGATAAGCATTATGTCAACACATTTTATATTTTTACATTCATATATTTTTAAATAATAAAATGTAAAAATGTGAGTCTGGGAGTCAGCATTTCAAAAAATGTGACAGGATAATTCTATATCTAAAAACACTAAACATGTCTAATCAGTAAGATTTCCAAAATGCCACACGCAAAAAGTTACTCTAAAACTATGAATATGGCTTCTAATTGGTGGTTAGGGTTCAACTCAGATCAGGTTTTAAATGGTACCAGAGGTTAGTGAAGACCTAGGGCTTTGGCCCTGAATGGCCCACACATCAAACAGGGTGGGGTTTACCTCTTGAACTTGTAGAGGACGAAGCTTCCGGTGCTGATCAGGCAGATGATGAGGAAGACCATTAGTGCCCAGATTCCAGGGCTGGCTACGCCGCCCCCAGACCCTGTGACACAAACAGCCCAGGTGCAGTCAGGGAGTCTGGCAGTGACGGGCAGGAGAATCAGCAACCCCCCCAAACACTGTGTTCGATCTTAGCCAAATGTCCGGAAAAACACAGACACACTCAAAGGTCAATTTACACATCTGTACATGGGAAATCACACACACACACACACACACACCCTAATCATAAAAATGACACCCCTACCCATCCCTAACCTTAACCAAACATAACATGAGACTTTTGGCATTTTCAGGTTTTTGATTGCAGGTCACAGATTTCTATAAAAATGAGTTTCCCTTTGTGGGACTGAAAAGACGGTCCCCACAATGTAAAAAAAAACAGTTATTTACCACAATCTAAAATATATATAATCCACAGACACAAAGTGATTTTCTGCAATTGCTGATGAAACTGACAGTCAGATGAAGGTATCTCTGCAGTCAAGAAAACGTTCTTTCCAAGAAAATAGAAAACATGAAGAAATATGCCTTATTAACCTAAAAGAGTTTCACTATAAATTAAATATTTCTAATAGCACGTGCTGTTGGTGATCGACAAGATCAAATTTTCAATAACAAGTTCACGCTTAGATGGAGGAAGCTGCTCCTGACAAGAGGTCAGAGTGAATCCAGGGGAAAACAGAGTAAAATAAGAGCATTCGAAGCACGCAGCTGGGTCTGCTGACCGGTCAGCACTACATTTCCTAAAAAATACGGCAATAACATTTCAGTCCTGCTTCAAAATAATGGCATACAGTACAAGGATGCAAAATTTGATAAACATCCCATTTTTAAAAGTGACTGGAAGTTTATGAGAACGATCTGTTCTGTTGAGTGTTCATATATGTTTTGCAGAAAAGGTGGGGTATGTTTATGATCTGAAGAATTTCAATATGATATCATGTTGTTCAAAACTATGCAACCCCCCAGAGCATCACGGGACACAAATAAACATGTTCGCTTAGCTGGGAGGTAATCCTGCACCCTATCTGATCTCTCCTTAGCATCTAAAGTCTCTAACGTGGCCAGTTACCTGCATGTGGCTCTGCGAGGCTCACCAGCACCACCAGCCCCCCCCTGACGATGAAGCTGACGTTGTTCTCAGTGAAGGCCTGTTTGATGGATGGCATCTGCTGGAAGACACAGGATTCTCTGCTAGTCAAAGACATTGAGGGCTGACAGGACTAAAGCACTTGCAGGTAAATAATCTTTAAAGCACAATTATTTTGAAGTGTGTGGTTTCGTATTGGGGGGGTGGTGCAGTGGTTAGCACTGTTGCCTCACACCTCTGGGACCTGGGTTCGAGTCTCTGCCTGGGTCACATGTGTGTGCATGTTCTCCCTGTGTCGTCGTGGGGTTTCCTCTGGGCACTTCGGTTTCCCCCCACAGTCCAAAGACACGCTGAGGCTGATTGGAGTTGCTAAATTCCCCATAGGTGTGCCTGTGTGTGTGAATGGTGTGTGAGTGTGCCCTGCGATGGGCTGCCCCCCCGTCCAGGGTTGTTCCCTGCCTCGTGCCCATTGCTTCCGGGATAGGCTCCGGACCCCCCCGCGACCCAGTAGTATAAGCGGGTATAGAAAATGGATGGATGGATGGATGGTTTCTTATCAGGCATTTCTCATTCATTTCAGTTGACTTACCTTCTATAATATACTAACAAACTAGTTAAAAGCAGCTATTGAGAGGAAGCAGATAGTGTTGTAATAAAAAATGCCAGTGTGGGTAATCGGGTCGCTGCCTATCTGCCTGTGTGAGTGCTCCTCCACATTCCTTTTTATTCTGAGAAGATCCACTTGTACATGCTGACTGTAATACTGACAGCCATCTTGAATGGCATGTTAAACTGCAGAGGATTGTGGGTACTGGTGTCCCATTATAAAGAATGGCGTTTTAAAATGTATGAAATCATGTGCAAGTAAGTCCAACTCAACGGAGCTTTATCTTCTGTCACTGATACTTCCTTTGTGTGCATAATGCGCCCCAAGCAGAGCCCATTAAACAAAAAGAAAGAATCTGACTAAGTTTGCTGCATGATGCAATAACGCTAATAGCTCACAGTCGCAGTGCAGTCTGTGGGGATGTCACACTCCGACTCTTCATATTCTAAACTTAGTAGAGTAGTAATACATTTCTACTCTAAATTGTTGTCTTGGCTTTTACTTTAAGAAAAACTATGCATATTCATACATGAAATGATGGATCTACTGATATTAATATGAACATATATAAAGAAATACTGTATAGGAAACATCACTGAGTTATTCGGTCTAGCAAGTTTTAACGTGACGCAGGAAAAAATGCGATGTGGAAATGCAGAAGCCTTTTCCATCAAACTCGGCACAGCTGCTATGAATACTTTGTGTATACAGAGCCTGGGAAAAGGTTTTCGGTGCAGCTTGAGCAATATTCAATCTAACTGAGCCAATAGTTTGCAAGACCTTTGAGAATCATTTACTACTGGAAGCAGATGTACAGTATTCTAGGGCACTTCCCATAGAGCAATGCTGGCTTCACAGGCAAGTGGGGAAATCTAATGATTAAAGTTTGCCTCCTGACCCTGAAGGGCATCATGCGTCCCCTAGTGGCCAGGCTGATAAACAACAATAGATACTGACATCCCCCTGGTTGCATCTCCAGGACACACTTTTCCTCTCATCACTGATGCAGTGGATCTCATGTCTTTCGGGGGTGTTTTTTGCCTGGTTTCAGGCTCTCTTGCCCACCCTGGAGTGCAGTGAGCGGTCACTGCAGTGTCGGTCACTGCGTGGCGCTGTTCGGTGATATACCTTGTTTGGGAGCACACTTCTCTCAGCTGGTTTGGCCTCTGCTGGCAGAACATAGAGGTCTGCAGTCGTTGGCAGGCCCGGCTTCACCATGGTAACCAGCAGCTCTTGGGGAACACCTGTAATCTGAACATAAATGGCACCATGTACCCACAACTTGAACATGCATTTTATCCAATATATTCTATAGTGAAAAGAGCATCTGCTACACAAGACAACTTACCCTGGACAGGATCTTGGTAACAACCTTTCCAACATCTTCTCTCCATTCCGGAATGTTGGGGTTGAAGTGGTCAAGGTTCCTGCTGAAGCTAAGAGGGATTACCTGGAACTGTTCTAGAACACAACACCACTGGGGGTCAGTGGAACCTACATCATAACCCAGGGCTCTGTGCTCTCTGGTGTGATGGCCAAACGTCACTGAATACCATGCCACACACTTAGAGAACAGAAATTTCCACTACAGTTTCACAGATTTTAAATTGCCGATGGATATTCAACCGATGAAACAGGGCCATCGATCACTGGGATAAGGTAAGCTGAGTTTTACTCTAGGACAATGTTTCCCAATCCAGTCCTTGGGGACCCGCATACAGTCCAAGATTTTGCTCCCTCCCAGCTCCTGACAAGGAGAAAAAATGTAGACTGCCTGATAGGGGACTGGGGGGAGCAAAAAGATGGACCGACAGTAGGTCTCTGAGGATCTGTTAGATGGATAAAGTAAGCCTATCAAAATGGAAGGATTACTACTCGGAGTGAAATCGATGTATGTTTGAAAAAAATTGAGAAGCTACTTCTTACCGAAGACGCGGACACGCTTTGTGTCCTGGACCATGGAGCGCCCGTTGGAGGCCTGGACAGTGACGGACACCTCCCCAGTCTCCGGGAACCTCATGATAATGCTGTTCTCCAGAGAAAGGATGGGCTGTCAAGGAGGCAAAGAGGGAGCCGATTAATCACAAGAGACTCCGACAGACCTGAGTCATTAGCACAGATATCAGAAAATTGACGGCAGACAGGAAAGACATGCCAGACCGATTACCGGCGACACAGACACACCAGGTTAACTGCTACAGGCGCAGAGGCCGTGTTTCATCACTGATCTTCTGTCATCCTTCTTAATATTCAGCAGATTTCCGGTTCAAATACAGTGCACATACATTTTTGTGATGTCTTCACTGAGAATTTTATTTTTTTATGGAGGCAACATAAGAGACACTTAAAGATAAAATCAGACTGAAGGGTTAAAGCTGCATGATCAGAAATCCCAATAATAATAATGTATAGTCATTAACTGGGGAAATAAGCCACTAAGGTTCAACCCTGTTTCCAAAAAAGCTGGAGCACACACAAGAAACCCATATTTAATGGAAAATAGATCAAAGACGACGTATCGAATTCAATATTCGTTTATATAATTTGCAAATCATTGTGTTCTGTATTTATTTACATTTTATAAAACATCCCAACTCTTTTGGAAAGGGGGGTTGTACAATGAATAGGTATAGTGTTGCTTCCTTGACAAGCAAGGCTTCTAGACTCTAAACCAGGGGTGGGTAAACTTATCCGCAAATGGCATGATCTAATCTGCAAAGTCATGAGTTTTTGGGATAACCTGTAGGTCAGCTGTTCAAACCCAGGTGTGAGGACTCTTCAGCCAATCAGTCCTCTAATTAGTGACCTAATTAGGGAGTTGCAGCAAAAACCTGCAAACATACCGGCCCTTTGCGGATACGATTGCCCACCCCTGCTCTAAACAGTGGAGGATGCTAGTAAAATCTTGTCTGTGGTGCCTCTGCTGGCCGTTAACCGTAATGCGACGAAGCCGACTTACAGAGAACCATGTGGTCAGAGTGAGTAACTAGGCTTTGGCTGGTGAGAGACACACCCCTAAGGGAACTGCGATTAAAATGGGTGTCATACAACAAGGGGGAAGAATTATATTGATTGGGGTGGATTTTCCTGAAATGGGAATGCTGCAGGATAAGTCCTACACACAGCTATCACTCCCAGCGGTTAATCTTCATCCGTAAAACAATCTATATACTGAGAATTTCTGCCACGAACAACGCAGCAAAGGCATCTCCTCTGGATATTTGTACTGTATATATACACATTAACTTATGTTTAGTGGACACCTTTATTAAGGTATATACAATTGAGCAATGTTAATGGGGGTTAATGGGCTTTGTCAAGACCCCAAAGATGAAATCTCTTGGCTGACACTGGGATTTGAACTAGCAACCTTCTGATCAGAAGAAGTGTGTTGCAACCTATGGAGTCACCCCCCTTTGCCATATGTAATGCTATTTCTCACTATGCTGAACTTCAACTCTATAGAAACAAAAAAAAATTGCAGACTAAGGACTTTGAATTAGGTAAATCTACCTGGATGTCATGCACAGTCCAGGGCTGCAGTTCCTTCCCTATCGCAGCCGTTCCGGCGCTGCAGGGCCTTCACAGCATGGGAGATATTGGTCCATTTTGTGGGAACGGCACACGTGAGAGTCCGCGGTGTCCACAGGTTACCGATTTCCTCCAGTCAGCAAAAGACCCGCTGAGGAGCCGTTAAAGTCTCCAATAATTGGTGAATCTACCCTTGGAAATGTGAGGGCAGCAGGACTGCAGTCAATTTTATCCCGGGGGCCAGAGCAGCCGACAGCGTGTCAAATTCAGATCTAAATCTGCCGTCCACCACAGCCCTGATGAGCACAATCAGCGGCTGCAAAGTTAACTTTGCTCCACAGTGCAAAGCGGTTAAATTATGTCTGGGCCAATAGAACGATGATCTCTGGTCCCGTCGCCTTCATAAGACCCAGCAGAAGATTACTGTCACTGAACTGCTGTTTGTCTGAGTGCTTTTTATAAATAACTGGAACAGCGTGGGGGGGGGGGGGCAGTTTAAATAAACCTGAACAATTCTCAGTGATTCAAAGCTGACGCCACATTGCAGGCCCAGCAGGTCCCACCTCGGCTTCCACCCCCACTGACCCCCTCTCTGGGTCTCACTCCACACCACCTCTGCTGCTGCTTCCCCGATGATGTCATCCCAGCCAGCTTATTCCATTACATCACAGCTTTCGCTACGGTACCTCCATAAATATCCCGTCCTCTTATTCTCAGAGAATTATAAGATTCTCAACAGATCAAGTAAAAATGGGAGCATTAACTACTAAATAAAATGTCACTTACTATGCAAGTAGCTCTTGCAAACGAACTAATTAGTGCTCAAAAATACCTTTAATGACCAGAGTGATATTTTGGGACTTGCCGGCTAGATCACGTGGATTGGTACCGATGAGGATGTTTCTGTCAGTCCTCCCTGGTTACCTGGTGACTTCTTTAATCAAACTGGTGATAATAGCAGTTGCGGGGGTCGTGTTGCTAGGACATTTTCACTTTCGTACGGCAGAGCTGCCGCGCGATCTCAGGGCCGCTTCTTGAAAATGCTGAATGTGTCTGGCAGATGCATTGGGCCTGAATCATTATCACAAACGCGCTGCTGCTCTTGTTCAATGTTCTACATAACAATTCACAGAGAAGACACTTTCGTATTACAGTCCAACTGCATCACCCGGCAGAGACTGACTTTCTGGTGTATTTATCCCGGAAACATCAAACAAACGTGATCTTTAATGCCCAGTCCCCAAGTCCGTAACATAAATACCACCATGAAGCACAAGCGCTACAAAAATTATTACTAAAAGTTAATAGAAAACTGTGAAGTACTCTCCGAGGTATAGTGACCACCGTTGTGGATTAAAGATAAAAAAAAACTAATTTCATGATTAAAATGCTAGGTCACTATTCCAGTCTACTTCATGGTAATAAGGACTCTCTAATAAATAATTAATCACCGAATGAATCCCACAGCAGACACTCAGCACACAGATATGACACTTTGCTCCGTCACAATCACGTCGAGGCGGCTGGGAGCTCCACACTCCACATTGCTCCCTCGTGTGCTTCTCCGATGGTGGAATATGAGCCACCAAAGTACGTCTGGTTACCAGATACCCTCTCCACCGTCAAGAAACATCTCAGTCCTCATCTGTTCCAGGAATTTCACCAGTAGCCCAATGCCTCTTTATGTTCTCTGAATGTGCTTTTGTTGCACTGGTCTAGTTGTTGTGTAGCTCCTACTCCGATGCTGCTTGCACTTTACACATCGGAAGCTCGGCCTAGCTGCACTTTCGCCTAGTTGACTCCTTAACAAGCACGTATGTTTGTAATACGTTATTTGCCTCTCATGTATGTCACTTTTGATAAAAGCATCTGCTAATATGTAAATGCCAATGCCACAATATGTTGTTCATAACCACATTTCTAACATGTACTTTTAACATGTACTGCCTTCTGTGAAGGGGGATATGCATGGAGGGTTTGGCACCTGCAGGTTGTTCCCGATCCACCAGTAGAAGATGGTGAGGTTGGTGACATCAGGCAACACCATGGCGGTCAGGTTCACTTCCTGGTTTCTTCCTGCTATAGGTACCACTTCCAGGTGGACTTCCTGTAGAGGGGCTGCATGCAAAGGGTGGTTACTCAGATACATACTGAGTTACTCCATTCAAAACAAATATGTATATTCTCCAAAATAGTGAACTTGAATAGTGAACTGCTCCTGGGAGCATTCAGAAATGTTCTGAGGGCAGAATGAATAATGATTGATTCAGAGAGACAGCCAATCAGATTGTAGAGAAAGTGGGTCCAAGACATCCAATGGGTTGGTACGGTCTGATTGGTTATCTCTGTGAACCAATCACTTTTTGTTCTGCTCTCAGAACACTTATAAAACTCCCATACACACAATGAATTTCATTGCGGATTTCACTCTGCTGTGCTCAAACAGCCAGAAAATGTTCACATGCATTCAACCATGACTGAAAGCACTCTAGTAACTGCATTCTTAAAACCGAACTCATTGGGTACAGTAGATCTTTCCCAGTCTATTTTTCCAATGACAAGCACGTCTTGCATGTTCTGTTTGCGGTTATGCAGCCATATCCCATAGTGATGTGACTGTGAGACATGAGGAATCCCAGCATGCACCTGTGAGTCCCGGTCTCTCACCATTGACCTGGATGTAGACGGTGGCCTCGTCGTGCCCAGCTGCATTTTCGGCCTTCACGGTGACCCGGTAAACACCGGGTTTTGTGTACCGGTGCTGAATGGGCTCATCTGTCACAGTCAGGTTGCGGTAGATGGCCCGAACGCCGTCGCCCAGATCGACTTGGTATTTCGTATTCGTGGTGTCCCCCTGAGCATGCACCATCAGAGATGTGAACATGTTTTGGCCCAGCTTTCACCAAATACCACAAATTCCTTCACAAATGCCTGCTTTGAAATATAAAGCTGGCCTTAGTAAACCTCACTTTAATGGATGAATGACTTCCCACCACGCTGTAGCGGTCGCATCGTACCTGTTCTTGAACGACGGTGAAAGTGATGTCATCACCAGGTGCCACGGCCAACATTTGCCCCTTGATGCCCAGCTGGAGGCCCTTAGGGGGCAGCAGTGGGCAGATATGCTGCTTGGAACTCTGCTGCTTGTTGACACCCCCCTCGCAGACATTGAAGACCACTTTCCTGTAGCTGGAGACAAGACACACGTGTAGGACGTCACGCTTAGAGAATGCGTGTTAATTGTGTGGTATGATGAACATTATAGAAATCATAAATGTTCCTTCTTAACTATCCGCTTAGATGAAAATGTTTAAATAAAACATATACTCAGAACGGTTTAGCATATTTGTTTTCCCAGACAAGACTTAGTACTAACAGATAGTCACACGCAGTTACATATGGCGCTAAAGTGTACGCAGACGGCTGGCTGGCACGTCCATTCCTGAAGGATCTACAGATAAGTGGTTTATGGGTTTATTGATAATATCAAGTTATTTTTTATCTGCATATTTCAGAAAAGCAACATTTACAGTGCTTAAGAGCAACCAGGCTAGAAGATCCATCCATCCATCCAACAATCCATCCGTCCATTTTGAAAATCAGTTTATCCGGTGGAGAATCGCTGCGAGCCCGAATCCTGTCTCAGTGTAAACTCTGGACAGGGTGATACATAGTTTTATTGCTCTGTTTCCTGCTCATCATTTTTACCTAAAATAATGATTTCGGCTTCATATCCAAACAGTGGTTCTTGGTCTGTGTATAATTTCCAGACAGGAGAGATAGGAGAGACCTGTTTCACAAGCCGCACAAACTTCACCCAGGCCCAAAAAAAAACTTCTGTTGGAAAACAACGCGCCCTCCAGACAGGGCACTCACTGCAGAACCAGCATAATGGGAGATATTGTGGATTTACTGCCTTTATGTTCAACTAAGCAAATGTATAAATATCAGCTAATAGGTGGATGTGGTGGGACTAGTGCTACTGTCAAGCTATGATTGTAATATAAACTGAACACTAAATGACCTAAAATGGGTCATTTTTTAAATATCCTAATAGAAGTTTTAATTACAGAGACAACATTGATTAATTGTACCTTATGACAAATATTGCATAAAAGGATTGAAATCCAGGGTTTTATATGATGAAAAACACACATGATGGATGCTAGGGAACCAAGATGGAGTTAAGCAGGATGAGGGCACAGCATCACTGTACAGCTGCCCCACCGGACTCACTGGCACTGCGCAGTGCCCTGGCTAGGCGGATGGGACTCTGCCAGGAACGCTCTGACTGAGAGAGACCAGCTGTTGTGGGCATGGGTGGAGGAGGGGCACCATGCAAGCGAGCAGTGATTTAGTAAGATGAGAGATGCATCTGAAATGCTACCCTTCACTGTGCAGTTTGGAGTCGCGCTCTACTTATCGGCAGTGGAGGAGGAATGAGCATTTGGCTGGCTTTACGTGTGAGCCTGATGCCTGCGTGCGTGTGTGTGTGTTGGGGGCGGGGGGGCGGGGGGTTTAAAGATGCAACTCCATTCACCATATAAACCTTTACTGGCCCATAACTGCTCAAGCCATATGTGTAGTTTAGCCCTCTTGTGAAAAGAGTGAATGTTGTTACCTGTTTCAGTTCCTGTTTAAATTGCCACCCCCCCTCCAGCTCCTCTGACACTCCAGCAGTGTGCTAGCATGCCTGCGTCACACACACACATCCCGCCTCGAGCTAAACAGCCGTCGTGCCGCACTGTGACTGACGCGCGGCTGCTTTAGCCAGATCAGCAGCTTCCTCACCCTGTGCTGGACTCGTAGCGGTGCCCCTGGTGGCAGTCCTCTGGAGGTGAGTCGGGGTCGAACCAGAAGTCGGCGAAGCAGCGGTCTCCCTCTGCTTTCAGGCTGGGGGACCGCTCGAACCCATAGTCACTGACATGTGGGAGGAAGAGGGGACACTCATCATACACAAGGCTTCTTTTGAAAACATGATCAGCAGCTGGCTAGTTCCTTAACCACTACACCACCTGCTGGCCAAGTACTAAACAACATGCTTTTATTGCTAGCTGAATTATACACACTGCGACGGTTTCTAGCCCGCCTGAAATGTCGATGAAACTTTATCCAGACACCCAGGACATTTTAGGGTGGGGAATTCTCAGTCTGCTGCCCTGTGGTAAGTGGCCTCACCAGGCAAAGTCCCTCTCAGCACACTGGCAGGGTTTGGCTGTCAGTGCTGATGTGAAGCTCTTGCCCTTGATGCAGAATGCAGACTCCTTCCTCTTCCGGTAGCTCCTCTCCTGACCCATAATGCAACGCTCCCCCTGAGGGACAGGGAAGCGTGCTTTTTGGTTCATATGAAAGGACAGGGGTGTGTAAATGTGCCTTGGGGAGGGGGGGGGAGGGAGTTAGATACCTGCGGATCAGTGAGTCTCCAGGAATCGTAGTCAGCCTCAGTACACTGCCGGGGGAAGGACTGGCGGAAGTCCACTTTGACCAGCTCCCAGTCGGAGCGATAGCTGATGTGGCCGAACACTCTGTGGGGAGCAGGAGGACACCATCATCAGCACAGACATTATCATCATCAGCACAGACATTACCATCATCAACACAGACATTATCATCATCAACACAGACATTATCATCATCAGCACAGACATTACCATCATCAACACAGACATTACCATCATCAACACAGACATTATCATCATCAACACAGACATTACCATCATCATCATTATCATCATCACTATTATTACACGATGTATCGCTGATGGTTATCATCTTTTTAGAAAGTCATCCTTTATCATAATACATTCATAACTCAAGATAAATGTACCATCCATATATATTTAAGTTTTTGGAAATCTGTAAAAAAGAGAACTATGAACAGTTTAGACAAAAATGGTCGATTTTTCCCATATCTTACACAAGCTGTGATTTCACTGATTGCTTAAGTAAAAACTGGGTGCATAAATAACAGTACCCCCGTGAGGAGATGGTATCGCCCAGGCAGGGCACCCCCAGCTCACAGTACCCCCGTGAGCTGATGGTATCGCCCAGGCATTATCATGTGAGACTCACGCTCAACTCAGCGTGACTCACTGCTGAGTGCTGACTCTCTCCAAAGGTGGTTAGAACCATCACATATAGACTGTAAAAATAAACAGTGGAAATAACTGACTGATAGATAAAACAAACACCATGACAGATCTGCACTTTATTTGGGAAAATATCTACTCCTATGCAATGCAAATAACTGGTAATGCATTTGGGAGACAACAGAAAAGTCTTTATTAGCAGTCTAATAATTTAGTATTATATAGAGATAAAGGTTTCTTACACAATTATGTTACATTCTCAGGGAAGTTTGGAGGACCCGTTTGCAGACCAGGACTATGCAGATTATTTTGTTTCTTATGTGTCTACAATGTCATTCTGCTGATTATGGAAGTTTGAGTGGAGATATATTACCTGAATGCTCTGCCACCAATTCCTTAAGACAGGACGGACAGAGGGCTGGCAAGTCACAATGCATAGCAACACAAGAAGAGAACACATCCATCCATCCATTCATCTTACAACTGCATATGGAGAACAGGGTGGAGCCTGTGACAGGCAGCTTAGGGTACGGGGCTGTAGCAGGCGGGTACCCAGTCCAGCACAGGGCACAACACACACATCAGCGCCCCCTATGGGCCGCCTCCTTGGACTGTGAGAGAAGACACGGGGAACACGGGGGAGAACATGCAAACTGAAGGAAGGAAGAAGTTCCGGAAGAAAAGGATCATTGATTTTGGTAGGTTTCTTCTGGAGGCTTCACTTCAAAGCCTGGTCTCCTGCTTTCCCTCACGACTTCGTCTTGGTTATTCTTGAGAAAATAAAAGGCCTATTAAAGTAATATTACCTATTAAAGTAATATTACTTTAATATTAAAGTAACGGATTTCACTTGTCAGGCACATCTAAACCTAAAAGGTCTCCTACAGTAAATATACTGATTGCCTTGCACAGGAGTGGACAGGCTGCTGTTTGCCACGTGCAGTGCGGCACACTTGCACATTTCTCCATGTTATACACTTTAGTTCTCAATCAGCATGAATGAAAGCTCAGCACTAATTCTTGGATCCTCTAAGATGGTTCTGGACATTATTCCTCTGCAAAAGAGCATCATTTTTGGAGTAGATTTCAGGGCTGGAAGAGCTGTTTCTGAAAGCACTGCCCGTTTCCCCAACAGGCCCGCTCTGTGGACACAGATTTCTCCTAACACCGCCAACTGTGGCCCCAATTGGCCCGACCCCCCATTTTACCTAATGGCAGAGGAAATTGCTGTCCCCCATCTCACTTCTTACGTCCGCCCCAGGCGACACCTGAAATGGGACCACACGCCATATCTGGCCGAATGAATAGTTTTGGTGTGACATTCCTACAGGTTTTACAAAGCAGAGATGGGGGGGGGGGTTCATTTATGCTAGAGGTGAACTTGACAACCCCCCGCCCCCCTTTCAACACAGCAGTTCAGAATGGCCAAAACAAACCAGGAATTATGGGAGAAAGGATCCTGCCATTTGTACACACACAGCAGCCTCTAGACCTAATTGGGAAGCAGTTCAGCTTGAACACCGCTCCGGTGAGTCAGACGCTCCTGGTTCATGGAACCATGAAAATGTAGAAGGCCAGTCATTGACAGTGGTTTTGACAGCAGTGAGACGGCCTGTAAATACACTCACCAGACTGTCATACCTCCATGACGGTTGGAGGCAGACATGTTTAGTATGAATATTTACTAGAATGCTCTGGAATGCACCCCCCAACACGGGACCACCACGGCAGTGACATCTGGCAGGAGGGAAAAACTCACGTCATGACCAAGGTCTCGTCCCCTGGCTCACTCAGGAGGCCATCGACAAACACGGAGGTGCTGGTGAAGTTGTGAACATTCCATGTCCGGCCCTCGTCGATGCTGAACCTGGGCGGGGATCGGTTTTCCGTTAATCTGAAACTTATGCAAATGTAAAATTCGAATGCTAACAAAACAACTCCGTATTTCCTCTTGTTAGACCTGTTCCAAAGCAGTCATCTCCCCCAGGTCACACTGCGATGTAATCCCCACCACCCTCACTCTGTGCTCGTCTCGCTGGCCTGATTGGTTTTTCCCTTTCAACACTATGGGGAGGAATGGGCACCTCACACTAACTACAAGGGGATCACTTGCAATTCTAACAGCCGGGGATATGAACGGGGCCATGTGCACGTCGGGACTTGAAAGCCGCTTGCATTAGCATAGCTAAACTTCATCTGCGTTTAATGTTACCCAGCCATCCGTCTTCCAACCTTTTATCCAATATCATGGGGAGAGCTGGAATCCATCCAGCTGGCATAGTGAGTAAAGCAGAGACACACTCTGGCTGGGATGCCATTGTCACAAGGCAAAATAGGTCTGTTGATCTTCAGTGCAAAGAATGTCAGAACAGAAAGAATTGTAACACTTTACTTCATAGGGGCGAAATAATGTAGCAGTTCACTCTTATTCAATGTAACGATTAACCAGAAACAAGTGTTGGTTATGTACTGATCACATGTTCGTTCTTCATTAATCAATCATAGTGGTTCGCATATTGCATGCAGTAGTTGCTCATGATTTACACTTGAGTAGTAACTGAGTTACTTGTGCGCCCTCAAGAAAAGTGTTACCAAAAGAATTCAGCCCTATTGCTGACGCTAAAGTGTAATATTGTTTGCCTGTTTCCATGACCACATGAATCAACAATGGATACAGTTTCATGTCTGACCTAAAACCATAAATTGCAGTTACCCCCCCCCCCCTACTCTCTCGTTTATTTCCAGTATAATGCAGTGCAAGCTAAATATCTAGATACCCTCAAATAATAAAGCACATCATTTGGCAGAATGAGTCAAAATGCTGACAGCCAAAACTAAGACATATAAAGAAAAATATAAATAAACAGCAACTATAAAGCTGTATTTTTATATTGATTTATAAACCTTATTCATAACTGTTTTGCGGTTTATTCTGCGCCATAAAAACAGAAATGTCCTCAACACCCCCTCAGCCCCTCCTGTAGGACTATGAAGGTCAACCATCACAGGCTTATCAGGTAGTGACTCTAAGCCACGCCCCCATGTCCCCCCGCCTGTCAATCACTCACAGCTTTCTCATGTGCCATACTATACTGAGCTCGTTATGCTGTTCACTAATAACGAAACTTCTGCCATATTTTCATTTGGTTATAGCACTGTTTCCCAATCCGGTCCTCATTGATCCACAGATACTTTGCTTCTTCCCAGCTCCTGGTAAGGTCAGTGGAACCTTCTTCATAACCCAGGGCTCAGCTCTCTCCAGTTGATGGCCACAGGTCACTGAATATCATGCTATGAAAATCTAGCACACTCATAGAAAACATACATTTCTGCTGAGGTTCCACAGATTTTTAATTGCCGATGTATGTTTAACTGATAAGAACATAAGAAATTTACAAACGAGAGGAGGCCAATCGGCCCATCAAGCTTGTTTGGGGAGAACTTAACTAATAGCTCAGAGTTGTTAAAATCTAGCTCTGATTTAAAGGAACCCAGCTTGTGCTACACTGGCACGAAGACTATTCCATACTCTAACTACACGCTGTGTAAAGAAGTGCTTCCTCAAATTTCTCATATGTTCTCCCGATAATTTCCACTTATAACCACGAGTTTGAGTATTTAAACTAATATTGAAATAGCCATTTGGCTGAACAGCATCCAGAACTGTTAGAATCTTTTATACCTGGATCATGTCCCCCCTTAATCTCCTTTGCTCGAGGTTAAACAGATTCAGCTCAGCTAACATCTCCTCGTAAGACATTCCCCTGAGACCAGGAAGAATTTTCATAGCCCTATGTTGCACCCTTTCTAAAGCAGCAAGACAGTTCTTAAGGTATGGTGGCCAAACCTGCATACAATATTCTAGGTGGGGTCTTAACAAGGAATTATTTAATTGTAGCATCACTTGACTTAAATTCCACACACCTAGAGATGTAACCCAACATCCTATTGGCCTTTTTATTGCTTCCCCACACTGGTGAGAGTGGGACATGGAAGCATCAACATACACACCTAGATCTTTCTCATAATCAGATACCTTTATTTCAGTGGAGCCCATAAAATATCTGTACTTTATATTTCTGCTCCCTGCATGGATTACCTTACATTTATCTGGGTTGAATTTCATCTGCCAGGTATCAGCCCAGTGGCTAATTAAATCCAGATCCCATTGTAGCCTCTGCGCTGCTAGTTCAGTATCTGCTACACCACCCACCTTGGTAAGCTGAGTCTAACTCTAGAACAGTGAACCGGCACAGTCCCAGCTCATGTCAGGGAGCAGAGAGCTGTGTGTGAGCAAATACGTGGACTGGCTTGTGGGCCCCCACAGACTGGATTGGGAATCACTGGGTTATAGTGTTCCTATACTCTGTATGGTGGTGAAGTTATATGTGCATAAAACACGTTCTTTTTTATTCATAAAGAATAGGCCAAATATGCTGATTTACTAATCTGCACTCTGTACATAATGGGAATCATTGCTTTTATTCTCTGAAGTGACTGTTTTCCTATAAACTGTGAAGCAGGGTGATTGTGTCACAAAATTGCTGGGATGCTCAGCTCACCAGTGCGCCTCTGTTTCATGCCACTGTATGTTTTATGGCACCATATAGCTGACGTTCACACGCCCTCTGCTTTGACTGTCTAGTGTCCATCTTGCTTCTATTTTCTACATGCATCCAGTTTGTCATGCGGAGCATGATATCTATTGAGAACTCGAAAATATGCACAAAGGTCAGTTTTTCTGTTTTTCAATAATAGTGATGGCTGTGTCCAATCCGATCACTAAGCAACTGTTTTTTACTCAGCGAGCCTAAACCAGATCCCTATTCATTACAGACTGCTAAAGCTGCCAGGCACATCAACGAGAAAATCACCTTTATTAGCCATTTAAACCTCAGCGATACCGCAGGGAGATCATAAGCACATCACACTGCTATTTTGAGCAAAGGTAGAAGTCGTTTCTCTTTTTAAAGCACACAGAGGATTTAGCATTATCTGAAATAGCCGGCGACAGGCGCTGCAGTCGTCATGAAGCTTTAATACCGTGATGTGCACATGGCGCTCTTTAATCACAGAGGGCTGGCGTCAGGCCCCCACTCGGATGGCCTTGCGGCGCCTGATAAAAGGAACGGCAAAACTCTCCAACTCCTGTATCTTTGGCATATGGACAATGACGTGTTCAGCACTTCAGGACCCTGCATGTCACTCGTGTTAATCCAATGGTGTTCAGTCGTGGCCTCTGGACCTCTTATGAATTAAAGTAGAATCAGAATCAGCGTTAATGGCCAAATATGTCCACACACTGGGAATTTGACTCTAGCAGTCAATGGCTGTCATATATACAGTATTAGTGCGGCGAGCTGTAAAACATCTGCATTTAAGACAATAAAGTTAATTATTCATGTTGAAGGATGTGACCTGTTGCTGGATCCTTAAATGATGTGTTAAATCTGAACTTCCCCTATAAAAATATCTCACTTTGGATGAAAGTGTGTGCCGAGGTACTTCAGCTAAGATTATGAAATCAACCAGGAAGTACTCAATAAGGGAAGGCAACCTTACTTGAGGATTTTGAGTGGAATGGAGGTGTCCTTGATAGCTACAATCACGCCTCCGTGATCAAGATAGAGGATGTGGTGCTCCTCTTCAAATACCTGCAGTTGGGGGGGGGGGGGGGAGAATGTGGTACCGGAAGACAGAGCGATTCTATGAATGGGGCTCCCTGGGTCAACATGGCTGCTGCAGCAATAACGTGAGGAATGTAAAGCGACCGAAGGTCACCATACTGGGGAAGGAGAGAGGAACATCAGACGTGTCCAAACAGACAGAAAAGGCCACTTTGCGAGGCAGCAGTTACACCGTACCTGCCTCCAGGACTTCCCACAGTCCGATGTGATGTACATCTCCTCCTTATATTCCACCAGCTGGGATCCCAGATTACCTGCAGAGAGATGGGAATTACTGAAGAATGGGCACCCGACCCGACATATGAGACGCGCATGAATGGACAGGACAGTAGGGGGCGACAGTAAGCGTGCCAGAGCCATTTCCTAGACACAGAGGTGGATATTCAGGCGAGCGACTTTTTTCCATCCTCACAGTTCCTCCCTCTCCCTCTCTCCCTCTGAAGGGTTTGGCAGGTAATAACAGATTTCCCTCACTAATGCTGACAGCCGAGTCCGTCGGCAGGCAGCTGTAAGCTCTCCCCTCTCAATTATACGTTCACCGCGAACCAGAAAAGCCCTGAAAGTAGAGGGCATCCAGAACAATGCTAAGACCAGTTTCTTTCATCTGCTCTCGTTTATTTTTTTTTTGTTCAAAATTTGATTTAAAAATCGAAAAAATGGAATGGATTGTACTCCGTTGAATTAAAAACGATTTCACGCCCAGGCACCCAGTTATCATGAAAGTAGAAGCATTTGTTTTCGTTCCATCCTGTTATCTTTTGTAATCTCTCTGAGTTCTTTTAAACAGAGCGACGGCCTAACAAAGAGTCCGCCCCCACACGTTACACCTTGAGAGATGATGGGTTTTGGAGATCTGGGCAGGATAATAAAACGCGACAGGGAGAATCCAGAGAGGCCACTGATGGATTGTTCTGTAAGTCCACAGATATAAAAGGGTTTTGGGAAAACAGAGGCCTACATTTATAAAAAAATTTAATTTGTCGCAGTCGGCCGTTTCATCGCGAGCGACAAGTGCAGTTCTTTTTTCTTATGCTTTTGAAACCACACATCCAGAACTCATAAATGGGCCAGACACGCACGCAGGAACACACATATTAACACCAGGAACCAAACAGTAAACTTCGCTCCCATCGATATACTCAAAACTTGAAAACTCATCAGCAGATCACGGGTCACCTGTAATCTTGACACAGAAACATCCAAGGTTGAGTTAAAGGCACTTTGCCTGAATCTACCTTTTTAGGGGCCCTAGACAGAATTTTTCCTGGGAGGCCCTTTTACCAAGAAAACTGATGACGGCTTCACTTCCTCAGCAACGCAGGTATTCTGGGAGCCCTAGGCTACAGCCTCTTCCGCCTATAGCTAGAGTTATCCCCGGAGAGCATAAGTATGTATGTTTATTCTCATGTTGTATTGCAATTGTACCAAGAGTGGCTGGGTAACTCATCTCCTAAGCCACCTCTTGTTCTGCACTCGTTTGAAATGAATCAATCCTCCGACACCCCAGTATTTGTTTGTGTACATCCTGTAATCTCATACGCATTTGGGACTCTGGTTTAAGAAACCAGGAAGGGTTTGTTGTTTCCATGGAGACGGTGTGCATGGAGACTCACCGGCACCCATGATGAGCCCGGGGGCGGAGTCTTTGGTGTGGACGGTCCCGGAGACATAGGGGTTGTCAGCCCAGCGCAAGTGCAGGTGCAGGTGGCAGTCCGGCTGGAGAGAAACATGGAGACAGTGCCCCCCTCCCACCACTCAGTCATCTCAGTCAATGGGGGGTGGGATCGAGACTCACAAACTGCAGGTCTCACTCAAGCATATTTAGAGCAATTACATTATGTGAGATGATATATGGGAGAGGTAAGGGAAGCTGGAGATGTTGACTGTATTACTGCTGCTGTCCTACTGTTAAATAACATGCTGGTTTGAGGTGCTTAAGTAAAAGGTGGGTATGTGGCTATGAATATAGTCTCTTACTTCCTCTTAGAGGAAGTAAAATACCAGCTATTGGTCCAAATAAAGACCTGTACTCTGGTATGGAAAGTGGTCGTCAGGCCATTCTGCAGTCCCGTCCTGCCTATGAGCTTCTAACCTGGGTACTTCTCCATAAAACGATCCCTCTCACCGTCAAGTCTGAGTGAGAAAGTCAGAATGGACAGGCCGCCAGAGTGATTTATAAAGTGTCTGATGTTCTTATGAGCTCATCAACTCGGACCCCATGCCATGAAGGACTGGGTTAGAGTCGGGACCATGTGGGACTTCAAGACTAATTTCAAACCCAGCTTTTAGGATGGTAGCGTGCGATGATCTTCTGTTCCCACAAGAAACGAGATACAAGAAACAGAATCTGGAATCATTCCATCTCTTTCCTGCAACATAGGCCCATGGTAAGAGTGACTCACTTTCAGTAAGTCGTTCCAGCCAGAAGGTGGCAGAATCACTAGCAAAATGAGCTTTGGATGAGAAAGCTGGAGGTCAACTTCAAAGTTGATTCGAAGCTCATGAAGGCAGACACTGGAGGAAAATGTCCATTGTGATTCTCTACAGTAAATAAATGTGTGAAAGAACAATAAGCTGATACTATGAAAATAACGTTCTCCATTGTCCTTGATTAGTGTAACTGTGTGACTTAATAAGAGTGTTTAGTGCAGGGCTGTGTGTATTTGACACATAGGTGCCCTTTAGGGACCTCACAGACACTAATTTGCTGACCCCCTTGAATGACCGCAAACGACGCCAAGGTCGAAGCATCAACACACATCTGTGGCCAGCTCCATTTGTCTGCCTCTCACTGTCGTAGCAGCTCATTAGACGAAGAGGTTCCGTAGATCATCCTAAGTTTTACATCAGCGTCTGAATGTTGTCCCGGCTTATTAGAAGCGACCGCAGTCTCTCCCTCCTCCATCTGCTCCCCCTCTTTGCGCAGACTATCAAAAACGGTGCATGTGCTTAATTACTCATTCAAAGGGCTCAGTCCATGACCTGCGGCTAATAAGGAAGTCGTAAGCAGATGGTTCCTCTGCCGTCGCTGCATAGAATTTTCCAGAGAGCTGTCTGTTCGTCTTGTGGCACTTCAGACGCAAGCTGTTGAAGGAGGAGAGCATGGACGCACACGCTCAAGCGTGTGTCTGTTTCTGAAAGTGCAATGGACCATGAGGTAAGGCCAGAACAGCGAGCCGGCGGTGTTTACAGCTTGACCTTACCGGCTTGCAGTTGACCAGCTTGCCATTCATGTCAGTGGCTGGGGGGGTCAAGTAGTCCCAGTCCCGTCCTTTGCTATAGGTGATCAGCGTTGTCACCTTCCCATCCACCTTCTGATTGGCTAGGAAGACTCCCTTGATTCCACGGACCTAAAAAGGCATTGACACAGTTGACCAGTTGTGTTCTGACATAATCGGATCCAAATCAAACTGAGCAGGAACTGGTCGCTTTATATTTTATTACTGATTTGAAAAGCTAATAGGTGCAGAAGGACATGGAGTCTATAAACTGAAAATGTAGCTGCACAGAAATGTCAAAGGGGGCAAATAAAGAGAAAACCCCCCCCCTTACATGTGACTTTCTTCCATGTGTGCTGACTGAATGAGATTTCATTGTGAAGCTTGATTTCATTCAAAGCAGAACATCCATTTCCTCTGTGGCAGGGGCTTCAAAGAACATTCAGAGGCAAAAAACGTGGCTCTCAAATTGTGCCGACAGAGGTAAACACTAAGGAAAACACGTCTATTGAAGTGATATATCTCCTCCAGTTTAATGCAGGCACTGAATTGGAGAAGGCTCAGCTTTGGAAGGCTGTGAGTGAGAAGAGTGAAGACAGATGAGCTTTACAGAGACGTAATGTGGATAAGTCTTATCTTCGTGGGAGCAGGGCCCTGATCCAGACCCAAAGAGATCACTGCAAAGTTATCAAGATACTTTACTCCTGAACTGATCCTCATTCTTAGTGGGCTCTCCATCCACCTTGATGTCACTGTCTCTTAAGGATAAAACAGGCTTTCTGCCTTGGGCACAGCTATGAACTGGAGTGCCGGGTTTGTCAACTGCCTAACCCAGAATTTCCCAATCCGATCCTCGGGGACCCACAGCCTGTCCCAGTTTTTGCTCTGGGAGCTGGGAGGGAGCGAAAATGTGAACTGTCTGGCAGGGAGCTTGGAGGGAGCAAAAATGTGAAGCAGCTATGAGTCCCCGAGGACATGGTTGGGAAACACTGCATTAGTACATTTGAGGTATTCGCAGTTCCTCATGACCCTTTCCAAGAAACCTCAGTTCTCTCTTGTCTGCACAGCTGTACTTCTACCTGACTGCTTCAAAATAATCTAAAACATAGTTCACATAGTAACATAGTAAACATAGTTTAGCACTGTTTTGCAAACCCCTATAGGAGCTGTGGGACCCAATGGAAATATCGCAGAAACAATGTTTTCAGAAGTTCTAAAGAAGACAGTGCCATTATTATTAGGCGCCGTCAAGCCGATGTTGACTATATAGATGGCAGTCCTCCAGAAGGTCCTGTGGCCTGTCTGGGTCTTCATGGAAGACTTTCTGTCATTGCAAAAACATGATTCAAATGTACAAACTCGGCAGTATGTGGAAATATCTAATGCTGATGGAATGAAAAACAGTTAAAAGCTCTATCATGTTGGGCTCACAACTTTGATTAAAAACCCATTCTAATCAGTGGTTTAGGTCTGTCTTGCTCTTGCAAAGATAAAGATATTTATATATAATTAAAAATATTTATTTTTTAAATGTTGCATGCTAATTTCTTGGCATAAGAGTAGGCAAAACATCAAATACATACCTTAATAAAGTAAACAGTGTAGGTGGTAGGGGAAGGAAATAATCGGGGGAATATTAGGACCGTGACAGGTGGGCGCGATCAGAGTGGCAGGACTGAGTGGGAACAGGATTTTTAAAGATCTCTAACTTCCAGCTCAGATGTACTGTGTCCCTCGTCTGATCACCCTGCACCGGCTGACGGTTTTGCAGCCAGAGTCGAAGACATGACCCTGGTTTAGGCAAAACTCTCGGGGCCTCTTTAACCACAGGACATCATCAGCCCCGACAGCCCTGCCAGACTGATCAGCTCGGTGTCAGCCAGACGCTTCACAATCCTTACCAGCCCGAATCGCCCCCTAGGAGTCACTCATTCTCTACCTTTGAACCCACTGATAAGTCAAGCTGCCAACATCTGTTAGGACCACAGCATACCATCCTGTTTTACAGCCCCAAAAGCTCAACTATGCATCAAATGCCAGTACTGAGCTCTACCACTACCACTGCGTAACTCCGGCCGGCTCATAAGCGAGCCTCGTGTGCGTTCAGCAGTACCACTGCGTAACTCCGGCCGGCCCATAAGCGAGCCTCGTGTGCCTTCATTATCCGACTCTTGTCAGGCTTGTACAGTCTTCTACACTTATGTCATGTAGCAACATGTATGTTAACACACAGCAACAAAATAAGCTTGCAGACATTGTCATTCAAGCTGACAGTGAGACAGCAAGATGGCGTGCTGGACACTAATTGCTGTTCCTGATATGTTGTGGGAATGTTTGCAACTGGCATGTAGAATGATGAATAATATATTTACTGAAGCCTTCTGGGTGTCTTATACTTTAGTGATGATGTGACTATGTGTCTGGCCTATAATTTCATAGTAATTAATCACATTATGAGAGTCGACCAAAAAAAAAAAAACACATTAAAAACAAATTCAAGGTGTCCTTCTCTAAACGGGAAGAAAGTCTGGCAGATAGAATATGTCTTAAACTGAAGAAACAACATCCTGAACTGGTAGCTACTCAACTATGCAAATGAGCTGGAATTAATTACTCCAGTAGGATGTTTCTCTTCTAATTTAATCTTCCTCTCAGAAGCTTAAATACTTTT
>JAODUD010000015.1:14914716-14932907 GCA_026784285.1 Stomatorhinus walkeri | reverse complement strand
GGGAATGAAATACTGAAATGGTAATGAGTGTGAGAGTGGGGAATGAAATACTGAAATGGTAATGAGTGTGAGAGTGGGGAATGAAATACTGAAATGGAAATGAGTGTGAGAGCTGGGAATGAAATACTGAAATGGTAATGAGTGTGAGAGCTGGGAATGAAATACTGAAATGGAAATGAGTGCAGGGTGGCCTTGGGCAGCTCACCTCCAGGATGTCGATGAGCACATTCTCCTCCGGCTGCCTGGTGCTGCGCACGTTCTCCAGCACGATGGAGTAGTACACACCCTGCAGGTCCGACTGGTACAGATTGTAGGTGTCCGTCTGATACCATTCCTGGATGGCCAGGAACACCTGGTTCTCGTCCGTGCTGACGATCTGGACATCCTGGGATGGGAAGAGAGTGGTGGAGACAACGTCTCTTATACGTCTTTACATTTAGGTTGTGGAAGTGCAGCGCGAGCCGGTTTGCATGGAAGCACTGAGCGAAGGGGAGAGGAGGTGAGCAAGGCTGGGAGCCACGGGAGTAACGCGATAGAGGAGCTGCGCTACGCCACATGTGGGCGGGGCAGAGGCGGCCCTGAATCCAGCAGAGCCGCGAGGCACAAACACGCGGCTGGGAAGAAAGAAAATACAGCGGACGGATAGCAAACACTTCACACAGGCTGAATGTTAATAAACGCACAGCTGAAAAGCTGAGGCAATTACCGAAGAACAGGCCTGGAGTGGGAGCTGGGGGGGTGGGTTGTGGGAATGGATGCTAATGCCTGGCTCAGTGTACATGGTGAGGAGGCAGATTTAATTAATCGATTTTACACAGAAGTGAAGAGGAGCAGAGGATGGCTATATAGGGAATGACGCCCCACCAGTCCACTTAAACCCCCCCGCCCCGGTACTCAGGGGTTTATCCGCCAGAGTAACGCGCCCTCCATGTCACACGAATTTCTGAGCGCAGATTCGGAATGAAAGGCAGAGACAGCGGGCTAATGCGCCTGCCCATCAGCGTCAACACACTCGCCAACTGCTCCGTCTTCCACTCCGCCCGCCGGATGGGATCTGAGAGCGAAGGAGGCGGCAAATGAAAGCGGGGGCCGTCAAAGGTCACGGCAGATACAGAAATACTTTGAGACGCCCTGAAAAGAGCAGGCAGGGCCCCCGAAGGCCCCATCCGCTGTGGGATGGTCTTTATTTAGCTGCCGGTCTCCCAGTGCTAAGCCGACGACCTGAACACCCACTAATCTGAGTCACAAGCTTTCCCCAGTCGAGGTGGCACTCATGGGCGTTTACGCTAATATGAGCGTCTATTCTCACCAAAAACCATCTTTCGTCGCTCTGGGCGATCAGCGGGGGGGAGCAATGGCAGAGCGGCGTCTTAAAGATGCTCTTCGGGGGTGAAGCAGACTGCAGTATGCAGCAGGGCTGCGTTTCGCTCCATACAGACACTCAGCTTCCCAAAGTAGGTTATTTTCAAACTCAGGCTTATCGGCTTCAGATTGGTATATACATTTATACTGATGAGCTGAACATCGTCGTAAAAACCACATGAATGGAAACTTCCTGTGCCCTGGCTGTCAGCTGACCCATCAGAGGCCAATGGGCTGTTAGCTGCCAGTGTTATGTCATGCTGATGCTTCAATTAGCATCAATTATTATCAAATAAATAAATTTTTAAAATAAAGTGTGTGGCTCAGCATATGATGTCTGTGCCTGCATTCAGAAGGTTGTTGGTTCAAACCCAGCCTCAGCATGTCTGCAGGTCCTTGGGAAAGACCCTTAACCCCCAGCACACAGCTGTCCTTCGCTGCCACGATTTCTCTCACTTACAGAGAGCTGGGGGAAGCAAAACGGAGCATTTCCCTACAGGGATTAATAAAGTAGCAATTATTATTATTACCATTAATCAGCACTCAGTGCGCCTCATTGGCTAAGAGAAAAATCACATGGGTGAATGAGAGGAGCTCATGTCCAAGCTGCTGTCTGCCTCCTAGAGTGGACACAAGGTAATCAATTACAAAAGTCAAGGATGAAAAAAGCAAAATAAAATAAAATAAGGACTATACAGTCACAACGTGCAGGCTAAAATAAAAGCATACATAATTTGTCGCTATGGCCAAAAATATTCCCCAAGTATCTAAGGATTCTAGCTACCCAACATCATTAAAGAGAATGTCTTATATCTTTATGTAACTTGGCTAAAAAATACCGTACTGTGTCTGCTGTATATTGTAGTACAGTACAGGGCAGCCAGCTACTTAATGGGAAGCCCTTTTCATTACACTAATAGTGCTGTATAACTCTGATGGATACATCGATGTTATTCAGTATCTGAACGTCTCTTGGTGAGTGATTGTGTATTAGTTTGCCACTTATTTTAAGTTGAATATGTCAGAAATTCCTGTTCCTTTCTCATACAAAAACGGATAATATGCATAATTCTAGCATAATTTCTAGCATAATTCGATATACACACCCCGTTCGTTGGTGGTACCCCGCAGTCTCCTGATGGTACGGAAGACCAGGAGGAAGGAGAGTTTGGAGGAGGGAAAGACACCGCCACCACCTCCGTCTGCCATCGTGAGGAGCGCACAGGAACCGGGGCAGCGTGCTACGCTACCAGATACCCTGGATGGAAGATGGTGCTACGTTCCAAGATGAAGAACGTTCCGATGCCCAACTTCCCATTCTGCCTCTCCGCTCCTACGGGAAACTCTCAGGGGAGGCTGGGCCATTCAGGAGAACCAGACGGATGGAGCAGAAGAAGCCTCAGCTATCACAGGCTTTGGACCTTTTCTTGAGCACTTGTAGCTACAGGGGAACTATAAAAAGCTGGTGGGAGACAAAAGACGAGCTGGACTAGACCAACCGTCTACGCTGTGGGGATAGATTACCAGCCACAGGCTAGAAAGAGCCTCAGGTGATGAAAGCGCTTCGCGTTCACTCTTCTTAAAGGGACACTGTTCTTCTTATTCATTGAGCAGGACTCTCCTGTTTGTTTGATCCCTTTGTCCTGTTTCTTTCTGCTACTGTGTCACAGACTCTGCACACCATCTGCCAAAGCCACCTTAAAACCCTTCCATCCTTCTCCCATAACCGCTTATCCAGTACATGGTCACGGCGAGCCAATGGCAGGGAACAAAAGGCTGCTTAAATCCTGGTGTTACAACGGGGACAGATGTCGCTGTCTTCCTCTGTGAGCCTCTTCCTGCTTAACAGTCTGCTCTGAGAGCAGAACAGCAGGAGCTTCAAGCGCACTCGTGGTTTTGATATTTCCACAAGAAGACCCTAAACGACGCAATATGGTGCGTTTTCCATACGGGCTGAGCGAGGTCATGGCAAAACGTCACGCCGCAAGCAAATAAATCCAGACGACGGCAAAAAAAGGGAGAGACAAAGGAGCGTTTGACACCTCTGATTCTCCCAGCCGTAGCTAATCGGCCTGTTTGAGGGACGTCTGCGCATATGAAGCATGAAATCCTGCTGCTTCTCCCAAAAAAGGGCGTTTTATATGAAGCATCACTATGTCAACCCCCCCCCCCCCCACCATTTACCCACCTCTCAAGCCATTTTCACTCATTAGCAGCTCAAAGTCTGACCAGTCAGCTAATCAACTGTGGAAAGTGATAACAAAGCTGAAAGTGAGATGGAGGGAAAGTGAGAGGAGGGGAGAAGAACGGGTGTTTAAAGACGGCCCATTAGCCGCTGGACAGACACGCGGGCAGCACACCGCGGACCAGGAACACACCCACATCCCGCTCCCCTCCTCCATTCACTCCCTCTTCTTCCATAGGGCAGTTTTTTGCATTTTCTCATGAGTGATTATTCAGGTCTATCTGTCTACCTCTGGTCCAAAACTCTCACCCTTAGACCAGCTGAACACACAGCCAGCCAGCCTGAGATCTCAAACCCCTCAAATCACAAAACACTGGTAGTGTTATAATGGTGCTGCCTGGCTTCGGAAACGGTATCTTCCCAATATTTTCATAATTTTTCAGGCTTTATTATATTTTATGTAGATGTATCTCTAGTATTTAATGACTATAATAATTAACGCGAGTTTTCTGATATCACACTCTATTCGATCATTTTAATTTAAGGTTAAATTCGAACTGTGGCTGCAATTTCAAGCACTTTACTGTCATTGCGTAACACAACGAAATTACTTCCGTGACAATCGTAATGGTGCATTACAAAACGTGAATGATTAACAGTACAATTAATAAATAGAAAATGAAAACAAACAAAATTATATAAAATATGTTCAAAATATTTTCAGAGATGCCATATACGATGTTAAGGGCCTGGATAACCATCCTAACCAGTCTAATCAAAAACCAATTTGTGGAAGGCCCTGGTGTCCCGCTTGCTCCACAGGGGTGCGTTCAGTACTGGTCTGTCTAGGTTTTCCTATGGGGTAATCTCAGCCAGTAACTCTGTCCTAATGACAAGAACAATGATGCCCGCAGTGAAAACCCCCAGGGAGCTTTTCCATTGGCACTTGCAAAGCAAACCCCTCCCCCACCACCTCAATGGACCTATCACAGGCCTCACAGGGACGCACTGCTTGTCGGTCACCATTAATCACACAGAAGACCATTTTTAATGACACCACATGGCTGATCTTCAAAGTAAGCACACAGTCTTCCAGAGGACTAAGGAGACCGTACCTTGGGCAGGGCGTACTTGGGGAACCTCATCTGGACGAAGTCGTTCCGCCGGTAGGAGACGTAGTGCTTCGTGCGGTTCCCAGTGGTCACCTGAAAATGAAATGGGAGGAACAGAGTCACGTGGCGTTACGTGCGGAAGGTCCAGTGGCTTCGTCAGGCCGTACGAGTAAAGCCTGCGTTTAAGGGCATCGGCGTCAGACTCAGTCGCTGTCTGCATCTATTTAGTCAGTGAAGCCTTATTAGCAGTAGATGAAAGCATCAGTAAGTAAAATGAAATAAACCTATGAGAGGCTGCAAGAAAAGACCAGATAACTAACTAGATAGGGACTACAGCTCATGCCTTCAGGTGGTCTATAATGGCTGGCAGACTGCACTTTGTTGAACTCCCATTGAATGTTCTTGACAGTCCACTCGGAAAGGCACGCCCTCTGACAAGCCCAAACAGATATCTGATGGAGCGTAACGGTGATTTAACACGGCAAATCTGATGACTGTTTTAATCAAAGCAACCAGGTAAGAATATTCTCAAAAGGGCCTGTCGAGACCTGGGTCCAGCCTCCTTCGGGCTCAGGGAGAAGAAGGACGTTAGCAAACATCTGCTTCTCCTTTGGGAGTGAATGCAGAGGGACTCAAATGCAGACCTTCACCTGATAACATCCAGGGTCCGGCTAGCCGGATGTCAAACAACAAAGCCGATCGGGAGGGAGGAGAGCGGAAGAGAAGGAAAGGATGAATGCGGAGGGAAGAGAGCGGGAGGGAAGGTAGGTGGGGAGAGGTAGAGAGAAAAGAGAGGGAGGCAAGAGGAGGGAAATGGGAGGGAGGAGAAGACAGGAGACAGGAGAGAGGAGCAGAAAGTGTATCACATTATAAGAGTGCGCCTGCGGGGAATCCATCAGGATAAAACTCAAATGTCAGCTTTTATTACTGCCAGAGCTGTGGCAGGGCGAAGCTGCCCTGTCCCTGGCCCACAGTGCCCCAGAAAATCAACACATCATCACATCATGACGTAATTCAGGTCTACTTCATACGGACAGCAGAGAGACATGACGATAACCAAGACGGCGGAAACAGGGACATACTGAGACAGACAGGCATTCATATCACATATACACATGTGTGCATGTGCAAGACACACATTTACAGTATGTATACACGCACACAGACACACACGCACACACACACAGATTACATGATTAATCATTGAGATATTCCAACCTTTTTGGTCTGGTTTAAAAGTTACTTTTCTTGATGGACATACAGTATGAGCAGTACGTCTCAATTAAAGCTAAAACGAACCAGTCACCATAAATATTTAGCCTGGTTATCATCATTCATTGAAATTGTGCTCATATATATATCTGAGTGTCAGAACTGTGGATAATTTTTTCAGCTATTAATGGTAATCATGTACCTCGGCCAACAACACAAACTGTAATCTTTGCAAAGTAAACTCAATAAATCAGCCATCATGCAAAAATGTAACTAGAGGATCTGGCTCTATCCAGACCGATAGGCACAAAAGTAATTTTTATTTTGTGAAGAGAGAAGGAAGTTTCTGATTTATGACATACATTTGAAAATAACTTCATTGAGACAGAGATATGCTGCTGAAGAGAAATGTTACTGCCTCTATCTGCAAGTGAAAAAATGAATTAGAAACAAGATGAATATATTCTGTCCTCCCTTTAATGGAATGGTAAGGAGCGGGAGGTATCCAGAACATCCCATAATACAACGCTTACTAAAGTGTGTTTATAGAACAAAACAGCATCCCAGCATGAAGAGATTTTACTCGAGAAAATACCACAACCTGCATTAGTAACATCTACATACTTGCATGTAAATGTGTGAACGTACTTTTTGTATGTGCTGTTTCTGTCATGACCTGCTTGTACGATCCTCCTGTGTGCCACGCCCCCCTCGTTTACCTCGTGTGGAATCCCGGTCTACCCAGCTGTGCTGCCTCATCCTTGATTTCTCCTGTGTATTTAAGTCCACGTCTGAGTCTGTAACCCCAGGTCTGTCATTAACGTCTAAACCGTGTCGTGTGCTTGTGGCTCGTGTTTCCCCAATAAATCCCGCATTTTGGACTCCCGCTTCCCGACCTCCATTCCCCGGTTCCCACGTGCTCGGCCAGATGTGACGGTTTGCATGTATAAATGCATGTATGGATTTATGATCTTCACTGCTTTCGTTTTACGCAGTACTTGTTAACACTCGAGAGTACAGGAATAGGTTTAGTCCGTATTTGAATAGGCTTAGTTGCTGAGTTCCCTGCAGCCACAACTGTACCACGTGTTATGATCTATGTCTCTGTATTATGTGCATTTAGAAACCTTTCCTGTCATGGTAACAGAATAAATAACAGTTTTCAGCATTTATTGGAGATACACAAACAAAAATGCTTCAGTGATGCATGAGGAACAGGCACCAGCTGTTTGGTAATTTTCTATAGATTCATCTGAGTTACGCTATAAATCAATGTCATCTTAAATTACAGTGTTTGGACGCTTATTATGAGTGATGCTGTGCCGTACAGCGAGATTGTATGAAAATTAATAGATGTAAAGTACTTTCTCTGCTGTCCACCAAACCCACCCCCAGTGACATCCAGATGCTTCTCATGTATCAAATGTTGTATTAATATAAACAGTCATCATCTCCATTGTCCCTGCCCCCCCCCCCCGGTGTCATACAAATTAAAATTAGCTGACCAGGGCTGATGCTACAGTATAGAGGTCTGTAAATCCCCATCCTGCATCTGAATGTGTTGTAGAGGCTTTGTGTAAATTAAGCAGACCATCCCCAATCCTATAGCCAGTACGGGGTTTATCCCAAATACTCCAAAGCTCAGCGTGATGGTAACCCTACCATGTCATGCAGAGAGCTCTGCACATGTCATTCAGAAACAGCCACCAGCGGCATTATGGATACAGAACAGGTCCGAGCTCACAAACCGTGACCGTGAAGAGCTCTTACCTTCACGAATATGTAGCTGTCCTGCACGGACAGCGAGTTCTGGTCGATCTTGCCAAGGAACTGAGCCGTCACCATCTTGTCCGAGCAGTTCTGGATGAGGCAGGTCACGTAGAGGAAGCCTGTGAAGATGTGGGATGCAGGTCAGGATGGGTGGGTGAGTTGATGGATGGATGGGGGTGGAGCTTAAGGACCTGGACTTAGGTTTGGGTCCAAAGATTAACTGCACTGGAGTAGACTTGAGTGAGATACTTATCCTTGATTTGTGTCAGAGATTCACTCAGAAAGATATATGGGTAAAGTAAGCAATGACAGACGACTACCTCAAGTCACTCAGAAGGTTTTAACGATTGTCCCTCTTAGCGAATATCAGCCCTTTTACCATCGAGGAGTACGCAGATACCTCCAGTGGGCGGGCGCTCCTCACAGCAGGAGCAGCCAACACTGCCAGGATATACATCCAGTAGATTGTGCCCAAAACCTCCCACCACGCACTGGCACTGCACCCATCCTGGCCACTGCACAAAAACTGCCGTAATCACAGCTGTAAATTATATATTTTTATCCACAAACGCAGCGGTGATTTGAATTGCTGATTTCGGAGCTGGCTGCAGCCGAGGCGGCGGGACGCGGAGGCGCTGCGGTGGTCCATCTGGACGCCGCTGCCCAGCTCAACCGCGGTCCAGCTGGACGCTTACAGAACCGCTCTTTTTGCGCGTCTCTCCGCTGAACCGTGTCAGTTCACCCCGGAAAGGGAGTCCAGCCAGCGTATTTCCCTCCTGCACCTCCCTTGAGAATTTTCACTTCTTGTTCGCCGACCTCCTTTGGCCTCCTTTCACTGAAAATCGCACGACGTTGTTGCTGTTACGTCTATCAGCTCTGATTGTTAATAATTTATGTAATTATTGCAGTTACTCTTACGGTTTCTGTTACATTTTCAGAACAACTATTCTGGGGAAGCAAACAGCTGGATTGAGCAACTAAGACGTGCAAAAGCACCGACGCAGCAATGATTCATGCAAGCCATAGGGGGCGCCACATAATGGCAGAATTCACGCCGGGGGGCGAACTGGGTCTCACGCGGCGGGTTCGCTGTCGAGCCACAGGAGAGACAGGGCAAAACCACAAGATAAACACGAGTACACAAGGTGATTCTCCGAGTTGTTTCCGTGACCGTGCGTCTCCTCGGTTCGTTTTGTTATTATTCCATATTTAATTCTTGTAAAGCAGCTACGGAGGGAGGGTGATTTGCCGAAGTGCACAGACGTGTAAGCAGGCCACCTGAGGAGGAGGAGGAATGTCAGCGAGGCAGGACGACACGGCTCGGAGTCATCCCGCCACACGCGGTGGCTGCTAAGTCAGTCTGGGTTTCTCCTCAAGGTGAGACGCGTGCGTCGCGCTCCAGGTAACGTATGGCGTGGAATGTTCTGGAGAATAATTACTGAAATCGAGGACAAAAAAGGGTGCTGGCTGAGGAAATACAAAAAAAAGGAAGCGGAACAACAAAAAGAATATGTAGGGCTGAAATTAGGCCTGGACACGCCAACCTAATACAGCCTTGTTAATTTCCTGGCTGGGAAAAGACTCGCCGAAATGACACGGCGGAGGAATTCGCGGGGACGGGGGGTCTCTCCGTCCATCCTGTCCATTGGCCTCAGACTTGCTTTAAGGACCCAGAGGTAGAGTCCCTGCACCCAGCCCTGGGCTACACCCCCCAGGCCAGCCTTTTATCTCCTTTTTTGCCTACAGCATATGCAACCGAAGGGCATGCTGGGAAAAAAAAATCACACTCAGACATCAGACATGAGATTGGAAGTTGAAATCACTGGAATCGCTGGTAACTTACCCACCGGACACCCCCTCCCCTCCCCCCCACAACCCAATGAATGAGTAATATGCCTCTGTAAGAAGTTAAATAGATTTAACAACAGTAACAAGTAGTCCATGCAGTCTAACACTGCTGCATGATGCGAAGTAACATGATGCTCTGCAACACTGCGGCGTAATAAAACAGCGCAGTGATGGTCTAGGGGCTGCACAGGACTGCACAGGACTGCACAGGACTGCGGCTTTTTCTGTCCCTGACCTTGGATAAAAAAGGAAAAGGTGATGTCATTTTCCCCCAAATGGTGACTTTCATTCTGTATTTGTCCCTATGGTATGATTGCCCAACCCCTCATTAACAGATATTATACTGGAATATGTAAAATGGGGTTACAATGGGGGGAGGACAGATACAGGCCATATTAATGACAGGAGACTGCATTCCTCTTGCCTAATAACCCATTCTACGGCGTCATTACAGCTGGCTGCGGGAATCAGGGCAGGCCACCTGCCTGGGTGCCCCACATTCCACAGCAGGTCCTGGGGAGAGGTGGCAGGTGATTCCCAGGCTTTGTGCGGCCTTTGCTGCATGGCCTCCCCATTCGGGGAATGATACAGCAGGAGCGTTACAGTGGAATGCCAGCACCCCACATCAGAAGCCGGCAAGGTATTCTAACCCCCCCACCACCATGTTGTCCTCACATACTGCTGTACTTCGAGAGTCTGCAGCTCACTGGCTGATGCTCTTGTTAGCTGCTTGGTTAAAACAAAAAGAGCCCAGGCTGAGGAACACCTTCTGCTGAGGGTAGAGGGGTATGGTATGGGGTCACAGTTACGAAGTTCTGGTGGGTGTGAGGGGCCCCTGAGGAACGACCTGCCCTGACCTCTCCACCCAGGTCACACAGAGCTTATGTCACTGAGGAAACATTCACATAGGTGGCAGTGATGGTAGCGATGGTGGAGCTTATAAATTCGTATTTTAAAGCAGTGTTTCTCAACTCAGTCTTCAGGGACCTCCAGTCAGTCCACATTTTAGCTCCTTCCCAGCTTCCAGTGCACCTGTACCAGGTATTCGGTGTCCTTGATTGGCTGGGAGCTGCGAGGGAGCAACAATGTGGACTGTCTGGGGCTCCATGAAGACAGGGCTGAGAGAGTATTTCAAGTATGTTTTAAAGTGTGTAAGAAACTCGCGCACACACAGGTATGTTCAGGTCGTACCTCCGCTTGTCTCCTGCATCTCCATGTGCACCAGATCCGGGTCGACGTCCACGCCTGCCACAGACCTGCCGTCACGTGGGACACATCGGTTAGCGATCAGATTCAGACACTATGGCTTCAGCTCTGCCTATATCTGTGCAGACACATTACAAATGACCTTGCAAATGAACGATGCACCAGGCCAGCCTGATTAACGAGTCCCGTGTCACTCGCCGAGCTCGTTCACAACCAGCGGTGTTTCGTGAGAAAAACAGACAACTTTAGTGTTTACCCTGCATTATCCCTGCCACAAAATTAATGTAATTAGCCAAATAAAAACTGAGGCATGGCTTAAAACCTCCATTAGGGGTCCAATAAAGCTCTCTTTACAAGCAATTAGCAAGCTGGTATGAGCAGAGAGGAAGACGTGCAAATCATGCGTGCGATTTCCCCATCAATCTTCCCCCAAGAAGCCCGGTTATCTGGAAGCAATTCCCCGGCTTGCGTCTAAATAGCCTCATGTCAAGATGAATAACCAGAGATTGGCAAGACAATATCCCCACATAAGACACAGCCTCCGAAAGAGATGACATGGAATACCGATTTTACCGTCAAACTGAAAGTTCATACAACACGAAACGTCTTGATGAATAAAAAGCTAGTTTTCAAAATCATTTACATGGAAATGACATACATCTTTTGAGGAAGCAGGGTCAGATGGTATTTGGAGCAGTTGGGGTCCAGTGGTGACACCAAATTTCCAGGTGAAACACTCCTCTGTTTCCCTGTCCTCTCCTGTGTTACACCTCTCCGCTTCTCCCACACGCGTCCTGCTCTACCCAGTCTTAGTCTCCCCTGATGTTCCAGCTGTCAGGGTTCCTCTCCCCCGCATTCCTCTCTTTCTGTTCTGCTGACTCGTCCTTCTCAGTTGTCTGTCAGACGTGGGAATCTCCCTTCTGCAGGGCTCTCGTGTCTGTTCACATCGCACGATTACTGTTAAGGCTTACCGGAAGATTAATAGCTTAATGACCTCAAAACCAAACACTGAAAAAACGGAGAGAAAAAAACAGGGTAGAATAAAGGTTTCAGCAGACCACCCCGCACGGCCAAAGACCAACTCAGCTTCTCAGGAGAACTAGAGTTCACGTGATTTACACAGATTGGCTTCCAGGCTGCCGGGTTTTAGGAGAACGAACATCCAAGAGAGGATAAGCAAATTCCAGAGTCAACAATCAGCTAATTCTTCCCTATCTCCATGCATTGAGTCCCCAAGTAAATTTAAGAGCTTCGCAGATGCGGAAAATAGAATCGCCAAAGGTCTGCTGTATGTGTTACTGTTAGCGGCTAAACGTTACGAGCCAGACCCTGCAGAGAGAGTCATACATCTTGTGATATGTGCAAGGGGGGGTTTCCTTGCATGACATACAGTACAGCGATAAAGCTGCAGCTCACGCTTTAGACGCGAACAAAAAGTGACAAACATGACAGCATCACGGCTCATTTAGAGCATTTCAGAGCTTCACGCTCGAACCTTGGCTGAGCTGCCCCCCCCCCACTCCAAACACAAAACAGGAAAAAGTGTTTAAAGAGCAGATCTGGCGTTTTGCCTCTGGCCAGTGATGACTCGTGGTGTCTATCACAGACACGTAAATCTGTCTGCCCAGAGCTCAGAACCTCCACGTTTAAGGGCACCGACCTGAACCTGGCATGACCTGCATTTTCTTTGACCTTCTGACTCATGCTCATGGGGAAACAAATTAAAGAACACGGTACGTAACGAGTTTTAGGCCCGCAGCTGGTGGTTTGAAAGATCTCGCTTCCGATCTTCATTGTGTCATCGTGGCTGTATCTCACTTTCCTTCTATGTACCCTCAACACATGAGTAAAGCAGCCCTGGAACCTCTCTCCTCATTTTTAAAAACATTTGATTTAAAACAAATAGACACCTGGTGGATTTTTATTGCATCTTATAAATTGAGGGGCTGAAATTCAATCGATGAATCTGCCGGCTGTTAGGCACACGCTGCGCATCAACACCAGCTTTAATATCCAAATGCCTGGAATCTCATCAGAGAGCCGATTGGCTGGTAAAGAAAAGTCACCTGACGCACTCCAGCCAACCAGGAACACTGAGAAGAGCAACAAACAAACACCCACCAAAAAAAACGATCCTTGCTGACGCGTTCCTGCAGCAATGTCCACTTCCTGCCCAGGTCTGTTGACACATAGAGCTAAAGAGGAAAGACGGAACAGAGGATTATGAAAACCATTGTAGAGTACAAGCATTCAGTGGGCACTGACTGGGATGCTGGGGTAGGTATAATGAGATCAAGTCCCCACTGCCATTACATGCTGACAAGCCAGAAGAAACAAATGCAGGCTTTTGTTAAATTTACTGCTGTTCATTAAGCGAGGTGCCAGTTCTGTGGCAGTGCATTGGTTGTAATTCTACAGAAATGTAAATACTAAAATATTTGTGTTTTGCAGATTTCTACAAAGGATTTCTATCAGTACATGAAGTACAAGCCATGCACAATCGTCAAAGGAAATGTTTCTTGTTCTCAACATAACCTATTAATTTAAGACGACTGTTACAGTATGTGCTTTGTTTATGTGTTTGAGAACTCAAGAGCTTGATCCGTAATAAAAACCTATTGATTTCCTGTTAGAGTCCCAGAATTCCAGGCTGTGTGAGGAAACGCTGACCTGCCTTTTGGCTTAATGAGGGGAGAAGGCCTGTTCACTGCCCACACATGAAGTGCAGCCCCCAGCTTTATCGCTAAGGATGTCAGGAAGCCCTGTGGCTGATTAGCTTAACAATACCTCAGTCATCAGCGAGTTCCTCCCAGACACTGTTGCCAAACTAAATACTTTCTCTGGAAGCCCGGGCCATAATAAAGTCTCACAGAGAGGAGGGACAGCCAGGGTGAAGAAGAAGCTGGCCGAAGCCTTCTGACAAATGAACGCACTGTAACCTCACATGACACACCTGGTGGAACCGACAGGACTCCTAAGATGCAAGATCATTCTGGGGGGAGGGGCATCGGGGCGGCGCACAGGCCAGACGACGGCCTTAGGGGTGAGCTTTTGTCAGGAATACGGAGATCGAGTCTACGGCAGACGAGTGCAGTGCCAAACGAGGCACCGGACGAAATTCCAAACGAGCGACCGCAGAAATGTGTGACGTGCGGGAAGACAGGATCGGGCGTTTTCTTTGCTGAGCGCGAGCGGCAGAGCGCCTAGTGAAGTGTCCCTGCTGCAGACAGGAGTCTGGAGCGGGTGAGTGTTTATTTAAGGCAGGGATTGTTTACTTACTCACCCCGCGTCAGGGATGAATCAAATAAACACAGTTGCGCCATGATCACAGTGCGGAAGGCCTCCCTTCCCTCGTCTGCTAAAGACCGGCGGCCTGTCGGCGCTCTATAACAGAAAAGCACTCTCCTTGCTCCCCATCAACGTGCGATCGACTCGCCTTTCCCTCCTTGCTGTAGGCCAGCAGCTTGTCCTCCTCCTTGGGGTGAAAGAGGAGCGTCTCCACAGTGAAGGAGAGCGGCTGCCGCTGGAAGGAGGTGCCTTCGTCGGTGCTGATGAAGAGCATCTGGTCACGCTCGTTGACGGTGGAGCTCACGAGGACCACCTGCAAGACAAAAGGCCGCCGCGTCACGATGAGGCAACTTGGTAATAAGGAGTCCGACTGCAGTGGGACTCAGCCGGCGAGGGAAGCCAGACCCTCTCACGCCACCTCCAACTCAGTATTTTTGTTTGACTTTACAGGTCATGAAAGTTTTACCTGAAACCGGCTTACCAGCAGAAGATGCTGGACAGTGGTAAAATAAATCTACTCTTTGCTGACCGACCGAACCATCCTAGAGATCTTGAAAAGATCATGAAAATTCCTGGGGCGGACCAATCACAAGCTGGATGGAGGGGGGGACCAATCACAAGCCGGATGGGGAGGGGGAAACCAATCGAAAACCTGCGGGGTTTATCATTTTGTTGGCCACCATAAACATCCAATGAGGCGATTTACCGTCCAAGTAATGACGTCAGTCACCAGCACAGAGGATCTACTGCCCAGATATGAATTGAGGTTGAGTGGCCCCGTGCGGCTGCGTACACTCTCTGTGGGATCACAGGACTCCACCATCACACCATGTATCAGAGCCCGCTGGCTGACCGTGCTTTACCCAAAAAGATACACTTCAGGCCATCCCTGTGTTTCATCCAGAGACATTTCAGCAGTTAAATAAATCTTTTATTACACAGTAAGGTCCGGATAGCCTGCAGGCATGAAAACCCAAATATCAGACAGGCAGAGCTCCCCCCTCGCCTCGATTTATGCAGAAGCTGTTTCCCTCTGCTGCTAAACTGGGCACACCAGACGCCACGGCGCTGCTGAATCACTGTTTTCAGAGTAGCCGAATCGGAAAAACATATCGATCCATCACTCCGCACCGAAGGCGATAATAACGGATGAGGGTGGAACCAGGAGCTCCTTCAACATTCAGGAAGCGCAAAAATGAGCCATAAAGGTTCCTCAACGAGGACAAACATGGAATATTGAGAGAAACACTGGGAAAATGCCAACGGACTGTACACCGTGAGATCAGGGGTGTTAACTGGGTGTATGTGCTTGTGTATGTCTGAGCAGGTGTTAAGTATGTGAGTCAATACACGCACGCACGCACACACACACACACACACACACAGTGACCTTCAAGAACGAAAAGCAGAAGACAAGCATTTCCTGCCCACTGATTGACGCGGTGTCAGTAATGGGTGCGACCAAGCCTGCATAATTGGATTAAGAGGGTCAGAGTAGCTGAATGGCTTCGCTGGGCAACTCTGGCGTTGTTCAGTGTACCGCTGCAAATTCCACCGAGCGTGGCTGAACAGGTCCTCCGGCCACCTGCAGGTGGTGCTGTTGCTCAACTGTCGAGGCCGTCGGGTCGCCAAACCGTCGGGGCCCAGCGGCAGGCCTTGGTAGCCCGCGCTGACCTGCCTTTCGCTGAGCGCCAAGTCCCCAAAAGTGGGGTGAGGGAGAGGGGAGCCACGGAGCATATCCTGTAAAGCGAGCCGCTTTGGAAAACAAAGGCCCTCCACCCGTCATGGACCCCGCGGGGAGCGAGCACAGGGCCTCCATTGTGTGCCGTGTTTGTGAGAGCAGACGGGTGCAGCGTGCTATACGGTTTCCTGTATCTGTAGCTGCAGGGGGCCGCACTGGGCCGGGGCGGTGGTGGTCAGGGGACAGCGGTGTTGGCACGCAGTGTCCGAAAGGTGTTCGCCACCTAGATCTCAGGTAAGAAAATGGTGACACCAGCGTCACACCTGAGGATTCAGGAAGCCAATAGGGATGAAGTACCTGCATGGGCTAGACTGACCACACGGCCTGGCAGCAAATACAACCGCCAGCCTCTCAGCGGAAAGGCAGCCAGGAAGGAATCTACAGATTCATGCACTGCTCCGACTCCCAGTACAGGGGCATGCTGGGAAGCCGCCGGAGCGCTCAGCTCCCGCAAACAGAACGAGCGGAGATCGACTCACAAATGCAGGAAGACACACAAGAGGAGGGTGCACGGGTGAGCACGGCTCAGACACACACACGCATGTAGCAGACTGTGTGGAGCTCTGTCTGAGGGCATCACACGGGTCAAATGGGCGCCGACGCGAGGAATACCAGACGGCAAGCTGTTTTTCGCCATGTAATTCGGAGATGAGGACACAGGTGCAGATCCCCATTGGGCCACCAGGGGGAGCACCACCATTCCCCGGATGCTGAGCTATTCAGGCAGTTATCTGACTGTTTGGGTCAGTGGCTCATCTGGCATGTCCACGTCGAAAGGCCTTTCTTTAGCCGTCCCACCCTCCACCCCCTTCATCAATCCCGGCCATACTGTCCTTGACCGCTTGATTATGCCCATTTTGACCAGTTTTCCACGGCACACTGTGAGAGGTACCTGATAAGATCGCAATCTAATCTCGTGTTTGGATTGTGCCTGACTCATGACAAACACTATAGCTCCGCAAGCATGTATCCGTGCTGATAGTGTACATGTTCATTGTCCTTGTGTTTCTCAAAGAAAGCCATTCAAACAGCTTCCACAAGGGTTCAAGAGACTAACCCTTGCTGATTACTTGCTGAGTACAACCTGGCTCTTAACCATTACGCCACCTGCTGGCCATAAAAGCACATGGATTCACAAAGGAATGTGTCTCTTTATTGCTACTATAAATCCTTCCCCCATTATGTTAATTATATATTGTACGATGTGATGGTTATTTTTATTACTTTAATTACATACTGTAGAGGATGATTATTGGTAAAAATGGGGGTGTCAGTGTACGCATGCAGCATGAGAGTGGAGGCCCAGGATGAGCCACCAGGCCCAGGCCACGCCCCTCTCAGAGAGAAAAGCCACACCCCTCTCAGAGAAAAAAGCCACGCCCCTCTCAGAGAGAAAAGCCATGCAACTCGCAGATATAAAAGCCACGCCCCTCTCAGAGAGAAAAGCCACACCCCTCTCAGATAGAAAAGCCACAGCTCCTCTCAGAGAGAAAAGCCACGCCCCTCTCAGAGAGAAAAGCCACACCCCTCTCAGAGAGAAAAGCCACGCCCCTCTCAGAGAGAAAAGCCACACCCCTGTCAGAGAGAAAAGCCACACCCCTCTCAGAGAGAAAAGCCACAACCCTCTCAGAGAGAAAAGCCACGCCCCTCTCAGATAGAAAAGCCACACCCCTCTCAGAGAGAAAAGCCACGCCCCTCTCAGAGAGAAAAGCCACACCCCTGTCAGAGAGAAAAGCCACACCCCTCTCAGAGAGAAAAGCCACGCTCCTCTCAGATAAAAAAGCCACACCCCTCTCAGAGAGAAAAGCCACACCCATATCAGAGAGAAAAGCCACGCACCTCAGAGAGAAAAGCCACACCCCTCTCAGAGAGAAAAGCCACGCTCCTCTCAGATAAAAAAGCCATACCCCTCTCAGAGAGAAAAGCCACGCCCCTATCAGATAGAAAACCACACCCCTCTCAGAGAGAAAACCCACGCCCCTCTCAGATAGAAAAACCACACCCATCTTAGAGAAAAAAGCCACGCACCTCTTAGATAGAAAAGCCACACCTCCACACAGGCTCGCCACCCTGGAGTGGACGGAAGTAATTCTTTACAATCAATGAAGACTTGAGAAAAAAGAATCTAAGTGGAAAAAACAGTACAGTAAATAAGGATCGATGTTCGGGTGCTACTTTACATACTGTTCCTTTACGTACTGCTCCTTAACATACTGCTCCTTTACGTACTGCTCCTTTACATACTGCTCCTTTACGTACTGCTCCTTTACATACTGCTCCTTTACATACTGCTCCTTTACGTACTGCTCCTTTACATACTGCTCCTTTATGTACTGCTCCTTTACGTACTGCTCCTTTATGTACTGCTCCTTTACATACTGCTCCTTTATGTACTGCTCCTTTACATACTGCTCCTTTATGTACTGCTCCTTTACGTACTGCTCCTTTATGTACTGCTCCTTTACAT
>JAODUD010000015.1:14899595-14912647 GCA_026784285.1 Stomatorhinus walkeri | reverse complement strand
TATGGGTCTCACTGACGGTGCTGTAGCTAAACAATGACAATTTCCCATCATCCTCCTCTGGGAGAGAGTATGGGTCTCACTGACGGTGCTGTAGCTAAACAATGACAATTTCCCATCATCCTCCTCTGGGAGAGAGTATGGGTCTTACTGACGGTGCTGTAGCTAAACAATGACAATTTCCCATCATCCTCCTCTGGGAGAGAGTATGGGTCTCACTGACGGTGCAGTGACTAAACTATTTCCCATAATCCTCCTCCAGAATTGCTGGCCCAGAGAGCCATGTTGGTACAGCATGCTACCCTGCCTTCATACATTTGATATGACAACGCTGGCATAGGGGTCTGCGGGGGTCAGCCGCTATGGAAAGGCCTGTGTGTATCCATGACGACTCCCTGAGTCCAGACGGTACACTGAAGATGGGGTAAAAACACCAAAAACATGACACCAGCTCTAACTCCTGCTGTTTGAAGAGTACATCAAGCATCTTTTAATCGATGTTTCTGTGCAGAAGTTTATTTGCATGCAGTTAACATTATTCTGTTGTTTTAAGAAAATGACTTTCTGTAGAGCTGCTTGTAAAAATTTCACACTTGACCAGACATGATTCATTAAAACAGTCCTGCGACAGTTTTGCTTTTAGCTGAATAGGGACGTCCGTGACGCGAATGACTACTGAACATGGACGTTCATTATGATTTTAGGGCCACGGCACTGAGGTCTCACACCCTGGGGCTGCGGGTTCGATCGTCACCCTCTGCTTCCTGGGACAGGTCCCAAGCTCCCAGCAGCGCTGTACTGGATGATGGATGGATAGATGTGTGGAGAGGCACTAGCAGGAAGTTTGCATGCTGAGAGTGGAGCGCTGAATCACGTCTCTGAGCAGAACCTATTTTTGCCTTAAAGAGGAAACGGTTTGGCAGTGTTTTTCATAGGTTGATTTGTTAGACTGAACCTTAGAAACACCGAAGATGTTTTTCTCTCCAAGACGACTCTATTCTACAGGAAGGATGAGCTGTCTACATGCCACAGGCTTTCTAGAAGTTTCCGCAACATCTTGGGCCCGCATCATCATGTCTGCCGAGGTCGCAGTCAACCTGACCGCGGCGTGTCAGACTGCAGCTGCATTATGAGATATTTTGCTGCAGATGTGGGGAAAATGTATGCCCCCTCCAATAATTATGTGTCGCTATTCTAGTTAAATCAGTCTGACCACACAATGGAGTCTTTTTCTGAAAAGTGAGTCAGTTCTGTGAGCTTCTGTCTGCCTTTATCTCATTCTCTACACCTAATTAAGATCCAGCAGACATCTTCCATGCTGGGATGACGAATTAAAAAAAAAAATTTTTAATCCAGCTTCTCTAACGCTTGGCTACAAAGGGAGAAGTGAACGGGGGGGAATGCTGAGCTCCGAAATGGGAAGCTTCTGGTCCAGGGAGCTCACCGGTAATCCGCAATCTATAAGCTCGGCGGAGGCTGTGATTTAAGCAGGTGCGGCCGCCGAGTAAATCACGCGCAGTGCTGCTTGCTTGCCTGGTAAACTGCATTATGCCCACTGCAGTGACGGGGAATGTTAAACGGGCTGGGAGATGGAAGACGGCAACTGAAAGGAAGGGTCCTTCGCCGCAGAAGACGGGACACAAGGCTTTGAGGTCTAAGTCGTTCCTGTTTGTGCATGAAGCCAGGTCTGTGTCCTGGTTGCTACCTGCACCACCTGACCCCAGGTAGAGGTCCCACCAGGCGTGACAGAGACTTCATGAGAGCCGGGGGATGACGGATGAGTCTCAGGCAGAATTTAGGGCGGTGGGACCCTTGAGCTAAACTGTTGGGTCTTACCTATAGCACGAAATTGGGGCCCAATGACTCAGCCACCCTGGGATGCAAGGCATGGGCCCCCCCCCCCCGCCCAGGAGCCGCTCCCATGGGGGTGCTACCTGTACAGCACCTGTTTACCATCGCACGCTCAGGTGTGAGAAGCGCACGCCCACGCAGAGCCTCGCTCACACCGGCATCGCCATAGGAACAGCGGGCAGGATCACAGAGCACGCCAGGCTGCTGAGCGTGACTCACCGTCAGCGAGTCAGAGCAGGGATGCTCAGCCGTGGGTGGCGTGTCATCCTGGTGGGGGCTGTTTTCACAGCTGGTGATAGGGCATGCGGGGAGGGGGCGGGGGGTGTCGAGGGTCAGTGAATAGCTAGCGGGGGTTTAGGGGAGTGATGAGCTGTACTGCTGCACAGGATGGACAGGCAGAAACCTGTGTGGCTTTTCTTAAAGCTGCTGTTTCACTCTGGTCGAGTGACCGCAAGCTCTGACCTGAGTCACACTGCTTGGCCTCCTTTACACGCTTGGCCCAGAGGCCTCTCTGCAGGCCCGTACGCGTCACCTGGACTTGCCGCCCAGCCCTGGCTGTCACCACTCCAGCCAGGAGGAGTCAGGCTGCGTGACACAACCCCCCCCCAGCGGAGCGGCTTGCTTCATCACACCTCTGCAGAGAAGCGCTGATCCGACTTTGATTAAACGCGGGAGAGGAGGCAGCCAGATCGGGACCATGCAGTTCATTAAAATATCCCCATATATACATCCATTAATTACTGAGTGGGCTGTACTGAGAGGTCCGCTGCCAACCCAGGTCACGACTAAGCGGGCCAATATTAGGAGGCATCCAGTGACTAAGTTAAAATGGGGGGGCTTTTAAACAAAGTTTGGCTTCATCCCGCATGAGACTCACTGCGTAAATATCCTGGGACACGTTTAACCCTCAAACTGCTGGGGTAGGGGGGTGGAGTTCTCATATTGATAATTTGGACCGGGACTGAATTACACTGCATTTCTGCTCCATGCATGCTCCACCGGGAAGACTGGGAGATTTGATTGGCTGGCCCGTTCAGGGCAATGGGTGAGGGCTGATTAGAGGACGTGGTGACTGACAGTATGAGTAACAGCGGCCCATTTTGCTCACGTGCCTAATCGCAATAAAGGTTTATTTTCATTGAAAGTCACATGACCGCAAGCCCCTGTGAGGTTCCGGGGAACCCCCTTCCCCCCATGCCACCTATAAGAGAATCTGCATGTGCCAGGAGGTTTGGCTAACGAAACACATAGCCGGAAGAGGCCGTCCGCACAGGAACATTTCATTTGCATCCCTCGGTCTCACACTGGGATAATTGACAGCAGGGAGGCTCAGACGGATTTCCCGGGAGCTTCCGGAAGACACGGCGCTCCCAGGAAGCGGATCGGCGCTCCGATGGGCTGGCTTATCGACACGGCAGTGAAACAGGGGCCCCGATCGAGCTGCTGATGGCAGAGGGGTGGAAACGCATTTCCATACAGCCCCGCAAGTCACCATTCTGCCTGAATGGGTTAATCAGCTCGCTGAGTAATACATTGAGTCAGACAGCTAATCAAGTCACTGGTCAATCTGCCAGCTGAGTAGTCTGCCACAAAATGAGAAAAAGAGTCTCACCACTCACTAAATCAGCAATTTAACAAGTTCCTGAACTTACTGATACAGCCAGCGATAAATTGGTAAACCAACCCACTGAACAGCGGCTGCCTGACTGCACTGAACACTCAGCGAGGGTCACAGATGTCGGCCCTGTTCCTGTGCTTTTGTCATAGCCCTACCGCCGGGTCCCCGGTGTCACCCACCACCCACACTACACTGCACATGTTCCTGATCTCTGTGTGGCACAGCGGCCCACCACAGGTCACGTGACCCACCCCCCGGGTCCCCCCCCAATCACCGCCCACAGCTGGCCTCTCCCCTCCGACGCTTCGAATCACTAGCATTTAAATGGCTCAGAATATATAATAATAACAGGGTCTGCTGTCAGTCCAGCTGGCATTCTGGTCCTGCGGGAAAATCACGGCCTTGTAATCAGAGCGGGCTTGATTAACGAGGGACGGTGACTTGTGAGCTGATGGGTTCACGCTCGGAGAGCCTACTGCCCACAGCACGCTGCTCTCAGGTCACGTGAGGCACTTCTGACTCACAATTAGAATCATTTAGAATCTCATTTCCAGTTATTTTTATTTGCTAATTACATTAATCATTAACGTGAATCATTCCCTTATTTCACACCTTCTTTTATTGCAAAAGTGTGTATCTGTGAGAGACAGGCACGTACACGAGCGCTGAGCTCAGACCTTCCACCATGTCTGGCTGAGGGACCTTCCCTGTACCATGTGGTATGCGGCACGCTCGTTTCATTGAAATGGATCCGTGCGGCACCTACATCGTACCCGAAATGCGATATTAAATAGTTATAAAGAGTCTGAATCAAGTAAAATTCAGGATTTGGTGATCTTTGATCTATAGTGGTCCATGTGCAGACCACTGAACAGCAGACATCCATCCATGTGTCTCCTATCTGCCCTGTACCAGCTGGGATAAGCTCCAGGTTCTCCTGTGGACACCTTACTGCTATCCTGACTATTCCCTGGTTGTTCCCTGTCTGTTCCCTGGTTGTTCCCTGACTATTCCCCGGTTGTTCCCTGACTGTTCCCTGGTTGTTCCCTGACTGTTCCCCGGCTGTTCCCTGGCTGTTCTCCAGTTGTTCCCTGACTGTTCCCCGGTTGTTTCCTGACTGTTCCCCGGTTGTTCCCTGACTGTTCCCCGGTTGTTCCCTGACTGTTCCCCGGTTGTTCCCTGACTGTTCTCTGGCTCTTCACTGACTTTTCCCCAATTGTCCTCTGGCTGTTCCCAGCCTGCTCACTGGCTGTTTTTTGGCTGTTCCCTGCCTGTCTGCTGTCCTGGGACTGAAAGCCCCCACATGCCTATTGGCAGAAGGTTCCGTTCTCCTCCAGAAAAGTTTATCAGGCCAGATAACTGCAAGCACCCCCTCCACTCCCAACCACTCTGACTGGCACATCTGGCAGTGCCCCATTCCCGGCATAAAAGCACTCCGCTGTGAGGCGACCTTTCCCTCCCGCTGCTGTGAATAGCAAAAGCAAGCTAGTGCTGCATAACTAACTACCAGGAAGTGGAAAAGTTCACACTGTCGCCCCGCCCCCTTTTCACAACAGTAACCTGCCCCGAAGACACTGAACAGCACGTGGACAATTCCATCACGGAGGAAAGGGGAGGTTTTGGTCCCATCCCTTAACTACAGTGCCCCCATGTGCTCACAGGGCAGGGGTGCCAGAGGAACATTTTGAGGGACCGCGTTAAAGCCCTCTCAACCTAATCAGTTAACTCACTTACTGGCCAAACATTGCAAAAGTAGATTAATATTCCTATTACAACTGCGGACCCCCCTCCCCCATAACAAATATGGGAGTTTCCATTAAAGATTCAGGGTCGGATCGACCGAGAATAGATCTACCATATGGCGCCCATGAGCATGGCCAAAGGCTACTCGTCGTGGCAACCCATCGGTTACATACGGGGACTAACTTGAAGGACAGAAAGGATGGGGGGTGGGGGGGGGCAGGGGAAGACTGCAGTGTGCTTGGGTAAGGAAAACCAGGCCAGGGAAGGAGCCACAAAAAATGTTAAAATAAAACTTCCTATTTTCATTTCCCCTTCTCTGATTTTCCCCTATATCGTCTGGGTCACAGAGCCTGGAACTCAGAACACACATCCAATTACCGCCAATCCTCCCTCACAAGTTTCACTGTAAAACCTACGAACATCTCGCGAAACCCTACTGTTCCAGAGGTTCAAAAGCCTGACCGCTGGCTGCCTGAAATTCCTCCCCCTGGCTCAGAGCAAAACAAACCCATAGTGCACCAGTACAATGCAAGCAGACATGAACTTCAAAGCTACTGTTGCTTCTATAGGCTGCGACGGGCATCAATTTCTGAAATGCACAGATAGATTTCAGCTCGTCCAGCTGCCATGCTTTCAGATTAAGACCGGGGAGGCTTTGACCTTGGTGAAACTGGAATCTATGCGACCACACTAAACACTTGTGTGCCCTGTTCTATTGTTTTTACCCAGAATTCCCTCTGAGTGGATAAGAGGTGCCAACCATGCAACAACTCATTAGCAGTAACAGATGGGTAGCTGCCACTGCCGCCGTGAGAATTGCAACATTTTAATTGCACATTATTTCACTTACACTCATTTGAATGGCCGGGTCCATCGAGATCTCATTTCTGTTAGGTGCTGGTAGCCCAGACAGGCGAAGCTGGAATGAGCGACAAAGCCTCGTTATTGGCTTACGGGCCACAGGTGTCCTGTCCAGACAGCGGATGGTGATACAGGGGTTATTGTTTTCTCACTCATAAAGCTGTTACTTTCCTCAAGGTCACGCCACTGGATCATCACCCAGGCCACCTTCTGAAGGACAGCACCGGCTTATCCCTAAGCACTGTGTGGTCAAAACTGCCTCAAGAGAGGAAGTGATGTCACTCTGTGACAAGGGGGCGGGACGTGGGAGGTTGAGCCAGGTGATGGTAATAGTTCACATACTTTCAGCGTTTCTTCCCTCCTACACCACCAAACAACCAAAAAAGTGCACGTACCCTGATGCCTGGTGACCACACTGCAACCCAGAGCCCATTTCATCCCCACAGCAAAGCAAAACATAAGTCATTTATTACAGTTGTTTACCCGGTCATCTCCCTTGAAAAATACGTCCATCCCATCCTGCCATCACTTGCCTCTGTCTGCCATCCCAACACACTCTGGAGGTCATAGGTCACACATCCCATGTGGTTTGTGTATGACATCATTCACCTCCATTCTTTGACGGTCTGTCGGCTTAGTTCACTCTCACTTTCATCTAGCTTTACAATTCATTTCCTTATCAATCGTGTGATTTAATTCCACCCCCATGTAATTAGAGGCCTGCATTTCCTTCTAATTCATAATCCTGGAAAAGTTCGTTATCATTCCTCATTGAGTACGTTTTGTAGGAAGCGTCATGAAAAAAATAATCTATCCTCAATTCCACATTTAATCCCAGAGTTAAAAACGTATTATTCATTAAACTTTAATTCCATGCCTATAATAGCAGTATTTAAAGTTTTGGAAATGATTCTCAAACGAATGTAAACTGGAGCTGGAAACGTCTGACAATCCGACTTTCTTGCCCACATGTGAAGCAGCAGCTGTGGGAAGCCAATAATTTATGCATTCGTAGGTTACTGGTCGACCGTGCGCTAAACCCAGGACTCAAGTCTACAAATGCACCTGTAGCAACGGTGGCATGACACAGAGTTGCCACCCTGCCCAAATGTTACAGGATCGTCCTACATTGCAAAGCAAAACACCATGTCTTGCTTTGAACCAATATAGACACGATCAACGCCAACCCCCCCCAGCAAATATTATAGTTGTGGACCTGCGGGGGAGGGCGTTCCCTTGTTTGTTCAGAGTGAAAGTGGCAGCCCAAGTCTAAGAGCATGCCACCCCCCCATCCATCACAGCACATCGGGACGTCCACAGAGACGTGGCCTGATTTCTGTCACGCTCCAGTCTGGTTTGAGCACTGAGGATTCTGCAGATGTGGGGTGTAACGACATGCTGAGCTGGAATCTGCAAATCTGTGAGATGGATCCCTGCCCCTAAACTGCCCGGTAAACATATCTATGCCCCCCAATAGACTGACATCCCATTCAGGGGGTCCTCTGCACTCTGCCTTCTGGGATTGGCTCCGTGCCACCAGCACTGGATTAGATATCATGGAAAATTATGCGGTTAGGGAGTTTTACTCGCAGGGGCAAATTCTTGCAACTTGTTATTTACCCCTTCCTATAAGTAGCATAAGTGGTTAGAAGATGGAAGTCCGGCGTAATGGGTTGTTTCTGTCATCTAGACACGAGGCCTGGAAAGTGGGGCTCAGAGCTGGGAGACTGACGCCCGACCCAAACCAGCAAAAATATACAGCCGGGGATCCAATGGTGATCCAGCGCAGATCCAATGGGGATCAAGCGGGGATCCTATGGTGATCCAACAGAGATCCAGAGATCTCAAAGTGCTGCCTTCCCAATCAAATATATCACAGGCACAGCGAGGACAACGTGGCCTGTGCAGGGTGGAGGCGTAAGGGCTCCATAAATCTAACGTTGGTCACGTGACAAGCAGTGGCTGCCTCAGCCTGGGATTGTCACGACTGGCCTGTCACTTTGTACGGGAAGGGCTGTCATGCCTTACAGTGTGCTGTGAAATTAAAAAGTAATGCTGCTTTTTATTAAATATAAACTTTATGATATTATCTGGCTTAACCAGACCAAGTATTGATAGTGAGTGTTTCAGGGGAAGTCTATCAAGTGGAGACGGTGCTCTGTTTCCTCTACACCCCCTTGGTTCTCATATTGAGAACCCCCCCCCCCCAAATGTTTCTGTCCATCAGTGGTGATCAGACACCCACTGAACCACACCCACTCAATTACGGGGGAGCTGGAAATAAACTTAAACTTAACCAAAGAAATACAAGACTTTTCTTTTTAGTTGTTTGATTGCATGCACAGATTTTCATAAAACTGCCTGAAAAATAATCCCCACAACATCAAAATAACAGGTTATTTTGATCTCATTGCACAGTGTAATACATGCATAGGCACCTGCATACACACATGGTGCCCATCAGTGACCACACTGTCACTACTGACCAATTACTCTGACCAGTCCAGCCTTAAGAAAACCCTAAAAAGTGCATGATGGGAGTTTGATCTTTTCCTCTCCTCCTTCATTGCCTCTTTGCCTGTTACGTCAGTGTTTTTAAAACCCTGAGATCCATTGCTAAAAAAGCAGAATATTACTTTGCTTGAATAACAGTGATGCAGAACATCACATTTCAGCCAATTGTAGTGCACCCTCGGAATTCAAATGTTACATTTATCATGGCTGGCTGTGATTGGCTGTTGCATGTGTGGGCATGTCCTGTTAGACAGGGAATTAGCGCTCCCCAAAATATTCAAACCCCTCACAGGAACAGGGGGCTGTGCCAGTGTTAAACGACCAATGTTTCTGTTACTGTTCACAGGTTACCCCACCTGACAGCCCCCCCCCCCACTGGAACCACGGCAGCCTAATCGCGGGGCCCAAGGTGGCATTGCACAGAGAAGAGTGAGCCAGGGCTCTGACCGGAGATAGAGGCGCCATCCGTCCGGAAAGGACAGCTCATATATTTTAAGTTAATTGCATCCGAATGGCAATTACAGCAAACAGCCTTGTTTGAAATCCAACTAATAATTGAATTACCAAACACTCATCTAATACCTGGGTCCCCTTTTCCGACTTTCTCTATCCTGCTCTCTCATTCTCCGCCTTTCCTCGCTGAAGGATTCCGCTCTCCCTCGGAAACGCGGCGCTCCGCGGGATTCCCACACAGGTCCAAACAAAAGGAAGCCATCAAGCTATCATCCCAGCAAAGCTGCTGTAAGGACATTTCAATCCCACCAACTGATCCAGGATCAGCGTACGCTTCCCCCCTCCCCGAACCTGGGACAGCCATGATCCAGCTCTGGAGAAGCTGGCATTTGGGAAGCATGCCGGTGGGTAGTAGGGCTGCTCACAGGCCCTGCACAAGCGTGCGGCAGCCACATCTGTCAGCGGCGATAGTGATCCCCCCATCCATGTACACTCCCCAACCCCCCCCGCGCACATTGTTCGACAAATGCTTATTTTTCCAGGACTCGCCGGGATAGCCCAATTACGAGGCAGAGCGCTGACATCCTGACCCCCCCCTCAGCGGCTGTGACACACCGCGGCCCACCATTGTGGCTGACAGCTGCTTAATGAGCCCCGGGATGGATCGGGCGACGCCCCCCTAGAACCATCGCTCATACCCGTGAGATGGATGGTGGGCCGTGGAATTTAAGATGGGCCAGATTAGTGTATGAAGGAGGATTAATGACCCCCACCTGCTGCTCCCATAATTAGGGTCCTCGGCGCATTACCGAGACGCTCGTCAGCTGTCTGCCCGCCCACTCAAGCTGGCAGCCAATCATGGCTTTCCCCCTCTTCTTGGCAGGAGGATCAAGTGACCTGCTATTCAGATGGACACCACTGACCGGGGGGTCAGAAAGAATTTAAAAATGAGAGAAGACATTTGATTAAACAGAAACTGGATACTATACTTTTACATAAGTCCAACAAAGTGAAGAATTATGCAATATTTAGTCTGGTGTGACATGTCCGTGAAGGAATCTCATGTGGCTTTAACCGAACTTTGAATGTATGTAAAGTCATGTGACCCAGAAAGTCATGTGACCTGCTCGGCTGGGTTTTTCCTCATCCGGGCAAAACCTGAATGACGACCAGTACCTGGACTCCATCTGAACCCTGCAGGAAAGCAGACGACCCAGATATAGATGCGTGAAAACATCCGCGATGTGGCGGGTGAAACGCACGGCGTCGTTCTGCCACAGCCCCCGGGAACGAGGCAGAAATAGCGGCGGCAAAGTGAAATCTCTGTAGATTCTCCGTAGCGTGGCCCTTCTGGGTGCACCCCCCATGGATGTGCTGGTGGATGTTAGAATCGCTTTCTCATGTCCGCGAGGCCCGACACCCTGAGATCACACTGCTAGTGCTGCGCTGGGAAGAGGCCACGCTGTTCCTCTCCGGTTGCTATGAATCATGGGTAATCTCAGATAGGCGCTCACCTGATTATGCACCTTTGCTGATCAATCTGATCAATTTGGGGAAACGTAAATGAAATCTGCATAATTAGATAAGGGGTGTATGATGATACAAAAGATGTCAATGCAACACATCAAAGATATAAGCAAAATCCACCAAAGATACATAAATGACAGGAATTTACCGATATTATAACTGTAAAGTGTTATTAAGAAAAGAAGTTATAAATCCATGACTGGTAATAAAACAGTAAAGTGGTAGAATGAATATTTCGCACAGGCGTTTAGTGATGACGCCTGAATGAATATTGAGCAGGTCACAGTGGTCCTGCCAAGACAAGGAGCAGCACATGTGAATCCTCTGTCCTTCAGGGATTCGTTTATCAAATCCCGGGGGCCTGGCAAGCTATTTTGCCAGCTGTTTCAAAGGAGATTAGAGCCATTATTCACACACTAGATATTTTATTCCTGAAATGTTGAGAGAATGGAATTATACCCATAGATTATGAAAAGGGCCCTTTAGTGCCAATCCACATAGAGGAAGATGGAACCTCTCCTGCCAATTATAGACAAATGAGACTTAATTCTAGTGAAGGGCAAGTTAAGAAGGCTTTGGTTCATTTCAATGAAGCAGATTACCGCCAAACAGCATTTTAGGGAGCGCCCGGCTAGAATTGCCGAGGGGGTCACTGAGGCTGCTGCAGTAGCTGGTGTGCCGTGCGTCTTTTGCAAGCACAAAATAACACTCCACATGGAAGACTGGTCTTAAGACTGTCACGACAATAAGGTCATAGCAGGTTTCAAAGCAGAGGGGGTCCGTCTGTCTTGATCATTTTCCATCATCCAGATCTCGCACTAATTTGCCTTGGCTGAGATGTTCACGAAAACGCGATGTACCTCCACTGTCAATTCACCACTCGAACACAGCGTAACACCACGCGGTGCCAGACTCGCAGAATTTGCCAAGCCGAGCCTTATGCTCACCGGGTAACAAGCAGAGAGTTAAACAGAAACGTGTCATTAGTGCCATTAATTCTGAAATTCCAGACATTAGACTGGAAACGTAAAGAATTTTATCATTTAATAGGTTTTTCCAGCTGTCGATTTCGCACTATGGGAATGTCCTAATTCCTCCGCTGACGTCTCTTGTCGGTATCAGCAGCGTCATGCTGTGAGCAGAGGGTTTGCAAAGCCGGCGTCTCGACAGAAAGCACGAGTCCTGCGCCTGATGTGCCACGCCACATGCAAATACACTTTATCGGTTATTTAACTCACTCGTGTAAAAAATGGCTTTGTTCCTGCCTTCGTCCACGTCTCTCCAGGACATGTGCAATTTCCTTTGAAATCCCCTGTGTCCCGCAGGTGCAATATACGGGAATAACATTTAATTCATTGGTTTACCGTGTTTTCTGGAATATTTGGGTACCCAGAAAAACAACCAAACATGGACTTTGTTTACAAAAAGTATTTTCCTGGTCCTAGAAACAGGCATAATTATTGGATGTATATTTTGAAAGATAAAGCTCTGATTACGAAGTCTAGGATTTGCCCTAATTCCAAATTCCAATGAGCCTGGAAGATGCTGATATGAGGGCAGAGTACCAGCATGGAGACACCCAGGTGGCATGTTCTTCTGCAGTCACATGACTATCATGGGAGTCACTTACTGGGAACACCACTGATCACTGCTCTGGTCAAAGATCAGGATCGGCAGAGCCAAAGGACACATCCCTTCACAAAGGGGTACGACTATTGCTGCGTTCCATTTACTTCGGAAGTCGGAGCTGGGAATGACGTCACACCAGAGCAAAACGCAATTTCCGAATACCACAAGTCGGAAAGCCAATGAAGCGATACCAGTTCCAAACAGGTTAATTGTTCATTGTACAACTGATTTAATGAGCCACAAATAAAGTGTAAGTCTGATTAAATAGCATGTAACTACAGCACTGCTGATGAAGGGCGCAACCATCTTGAATTCCGAGGTCAGGGTTGCAGAGGTTCCTCTGACTTTCCATATTGTAATTCCGACTTCAGGGGGTGTTCCAGCTGAAATGTTTGAGTATGAACTCAGAAATTCCAACTTAGGAGCTCAAATGGAATGTAACGTATTTAAAATAGACTTCCTAAGAGGTTTGAAACATTAGTTCAGGTTAGTGCTAGGTCATTCTATTAATAAAGAACTGCCTTTTTTCACTCTGTGTGTGTGCTTGTGTGTGTGTGCGCGTCTGGGTACGTATGGGGATATTCAAATGTGACAGCCGCATGAACGCAGGGACTGGGATAGTAATGGAACAGAACGCAGTCATGGGAAGCTAAGGGTAGGCCAGTAAAACAAAAAAATCATATTTAAGGATAAACGTGTATGTGTTCATATTTGTATGTGTAAGTTTTGCATTTGTGTATGTATGTATATATGTATGCATATATGTGCATGTATACACACATATACATACAGTGGGGCAAAAAAGTATTTAGTCAGCCACCGATTGTGCAAGTTCTCCCACTTAAAATGATGACAGAGG
>JAODUD010000015.1:14883694-14894955 GCA_026784285.1 Stomatorhinus walkeri | reverse complement strand
GAGTCTAAAAATGCCCCCCCCCCCCAGCTGAAAATATCTATTATTTACTTAAAGAAAGAAAAGATCTAAGAAAAAGCAAAAAAAAAAACAGAAAAGCAGAATGCTGAGAGTCATGAATTATATTCATTAACTAGTGTTTGTGTGGGTGTTCATACCCACATTAAGGAATTTAAAAATGCCCGTTTTCTTCTTTTTAAACCTCGCAGAATTCAATCCTACACTTCAAGGTGGTGTAGAAAGCTCAATATTCATGGATATTTGTTGCATTAAGAAGAAAACCTGACGCTTTTCGAAATGTACAAATGCGCTTTGTAATTCCACCTGAACAATCATGCAGGGTATGGCGGCGCTTTAATGCGAGATGAAGGCAGAGACGTAAGCACCTCCAGTGACAGCCGCGTGATATTTACCCGCGTGAGTGCTCAGTATCGCCATCCGGAGAGGCTTTGATCATGGGGGGGGCATGGTAGCACGCAAATGACTCCCCTTGAAGTTACAATATATAACCAGATATCGCTACAGATCCATAAGAAACCGCAAACAATGAACAAAGTTAAGGGATCCATCTTGATTTCCTCTATTGTTCAGCTTTCTGCTTCGTAATTATTTTTCTGAAATGAAGCTGTTTTGCTGATAATAGATTCCAGCGCTAATTGGCACATACTGCTCATTAATGCTACTGACTTCTAACGAAGCCGTTTTCTGTGTTCTTCATTCCTCACTCCAGAAATGATGGGGTTGCGTGCTGTGCCATCCACGGTCACCCCCCCCCCCACTCCGCTAGACTATGGCGGGATCTCGTACAAGTATTTTTAGCCCCTATCCTGTCAGGCACACAACCGGGGTAAAAGCGACCTCTTGTTTTGTCTGTGAGATTCTGAAAGTTATAAGGGTGCCATGGCAACGGATGATGCGCATCGCCATAGCATCTCAGCGACATCATGACAAATTTACTTATAAGAGAATTCGTTATCATGAGAACCTAACATGGCATTTCAGGATATCTATTATGGGAATAAAAATGGTTATTCCAGAACTATTCAAATGAGCTATTTGTCTTTGAGGCAACAGGAGATTCAATAGCAGAAGAAATTAAGCTGATAATGTGAGACATTTAATTCCTTCTTAAAGGGGAAAAAAATCACCATCTCTCACCCATGAGGTCTAGGACTTAATCCACTGCTCCTTATCTTCTTTCGACCGAATCGACAAACGCACTCGACAGCCACTTCGCACACAGCTTCTTCTGTAAACGGGTGCACAAGGCCGGTCCTATGGCGGTGCGAACCGTGGGCCCAGATTGTAGGGGCTGTGGATTTATTTGGTTGGTGCAGCAGCATTTTATGCTGTATCTCAGGTCCCAACAATGACTTTAATCCAGTGGTCCGCACCCCCCCCCCCCCTAAATTTGACCCTGGGGGTGCACCACTGTGTTAAGTGGAACGACTGAAAGGTACCACACAAATTACTGACCGCGCTGGATACGAGTTTGGACGAAACACGCCGACTTTACACTTCTGTATGAGAGAGCTGGAAATGGCTGCAGGTGGCGTGGTAATGGCTTCTCTGGGATGAAGTGGGGAGACCCAGGCGGGACGGGAAAGAGGCGGATCCCCAGCCAGCTGCAGAATTACCACACGCCCGCGGGACCTTTTACAGTGCACTGACTCATACGGTGAGGAAGAATAAAACTACTTGTAATTTTCTTTTACAAGGGGAAAAAAAAGATTAGAGGGCACCTCAGACGTAAATGAAACTGGAGAGACATGCATGATGTAATGTGTTTTTATTCCTAATAAAGTTGTTTTATCAAAGCTCGCCTTCAACGGCATGTGCGAGCGAGGGCCGCTGGAAATGAAATATAATGTGCTATAACCGTTTTCCCGGTCTTTACGGCACTGGCCCAGACTGAGAAGTAGAAGCGCCCCCGCGAGGCCGGACCAGAAGGGACCCGATGACATCGCGTCTAAGAGGGACCATTGTGACATCATTATGGCCGCGGAACTTCATTGGACTCCAGAGAGTCGAGGAAGCTCGATTCCGTTAGCTCGGTAATTTCATTGGTCACCCTGTCACCAGATCCCAGAAGGCTGTAGGTCTGCAACCCAATCAAAGGCTCGATTCAGTCTCCCTGCTCTGTGTTTCGTTTTCGCTGAGAAATTACTGCTCGTGTACTTTTTTTGGAACTTACATAACGTTTATGAGTTTGGCAGAAAAAGAATAGAAGCATAAGAAAAAATGAAGCCATTCTTTAAATGGAAATTGAATTCTGACTGGAGCAGATCATAGGGGGCTGGTTTAATTGTGCAGTTAAGCTGATACTTTCAGCTAAAGTGACTTACGCATTTTACCAGTGAATACAATCGGTGTTTTCAGGAGAGAGAGAGTTCTCTGTTGAATAGTCCACCATCAAGGGCCATAATAGGAATTTAAGCAGGAACTTCCTGTTCACAACAATCTTATAACTATCAAGGATGCAGCATGGCAGTTGTACTGAGCTTGTAAGTAGGAGATTGTGAAGGAGAAGCGATAATGAGGAATAAGTGGCTCTTTAACTCACTGACTATAAAGCAAGTATTCTGCTTGTTGAGAGAGCCTTCCAGAAAGCAGTGGTACTGGTCTCCTAGGTTTACCCAGAACTTTGTGAGTAATCCTGAATGTTACTGGGGATACTGTCCATCACATTCCATCACCCTGATCCACCCTCCAATCCCATGTCCAAAAACAAGCCAGTTTCTCACTGAGATGTTCCGGCGATGGAAGCAATTTTCAGCAATTCGTTCTCACAGAATGATACAATCCAGCCAAGGCAGATTAAAAATTACACCCTACAGGTCGCCGTCTTTCCACTTCCTGTGACATCACTTCCTTTACAGAAGGGGCTTAAAAAACACAATTTTCTTGTTAAGCTCATTTCCACCTCTCGCCCCCCCCCCCCCCCACATTAATCCTCACTTCGCCATCCTGCCCTGACAAAGACCCGATGCCGCGATTTCACGTACAGCAAGTCTGTCACATACATGAAGTTCCCCGTCTGCTTGGTTCCTGGATTTTACCAATCATCGACCCCGAGAGGTGGAGTAAGAAAAAACCGGAGACCGGAATCGATTAGCAACCTTCACACACCTGAGACAGGGGGTCTCAGATGCAGAGAGAGGGTGTGTGAGTGTGTTGGGAGAGTGACAGCCCCCACTGATGAGGTTATCAGCCAAGCGGGGGTCCACTGAGTCACAGCCAGCCGCACACACATCAATAACAGGCCTGCTCTCACCCTCTCAGCTCCCTCATTACTGCGCAGTGTGCCGGCTGCCATGTGCAGAGTCCAAAACCCCCATATCATTTCAAATGTGCAGAATATCCATTCGATTCCCCCGCCACCCCGCCCAAAGTAATAATTTGGTGTCAATTATGTCATTCACTCCGATAATTAAAATCAGTGATGCATGTCTAACCCACAGGATACGCTTGGCAGGAAAGCAAGGTTTGTAAACATGTCCCACATGCAGCAATGCAACCGTCGATTTGCATGCGTCGCTGACAGGCACATGCTGATCTTTCGTGAGCGTGCATTTTCGTGATTGTTCATCTGGGGATAAATTCCCAAGCGGGGCGGAATATTGCCTCAGCGGGTCAGATGGCATAAACACGTCAAAATGGCAGACAAAACTCTGGAAGGCTGTGTTTCCAGTACTGCGATCAAACTGAACTCTGTGCAGCAGCGGTGCAAATGCGGGCCCATTCTGATTGGACGAAAGCAAGGATGCGGGGGTCCTTGTCTGTCACGGTCACCTAGTCACGCCGACGTTTTGCCACAGGTGGACGGGTACAGGGACAGACATGACTGCAGCAGATGGCACCCTGTGAATACCACCGAAAGAGCTGGTTAGCCAGTCTAATTCAGGTTCACATCCCTGTGTGTGCGGACGACACTCAAGCCCGAGTACCAAACGCCTTTGTTTCTTAGATCAACTTGATTACTATTCTAACTTCTCCTTAACGAGACCTTGAAATGGGGGACGACGCGGGAAGCGTGTGAGCTCATTCGAACACGCGTGATCCCACAGGTTCATGCCATGGCAACGAGAAAGCACACCAAGCTGTGGAAAACGAGGAGGTTCTGCTCAAATGTTATATATAGGAGGAATAGGTATGAAATACGGGGCTGGCTGTAGGAGCAGGGAAGGGGTCTGTCAACAGAAAACAAGGTGATATCGGAGGAGCCTTTGGAGGGCAGTATGACCAGCCACTTCAATGCTAAGCCTTGTGATGTCGCTAAAATGAAAACTAGAGAAACCAGCACACTGAAATCGCCAGCCCCATCTGTGACAAGGGGGAGCCCATAGCCGCTTCATCAATGTACCATGTGACAAGAGACAAAGAACATGGATTTACGGTGGAGAAGGCCTCAGCAAGCACCCCCGCCAGTCCGAGATTGGTTTGACCCGGGGAGAGAGTTCACTACCTGAGAACATGAATCATTTACCTTCCGATGTGCCAATTGGCTTGATTCCTCATAAACATTCTTCCGCATCCTCCATACAAACACCAGCCTTTCAGCCATCAATCACCAATTATTGTGAATTCACACAGAAAAATCACTGTGAGGTTCTGAAGCCCGGATATCAGCCAATCAATCACGCTACTGGGCGCCCCGAAGATCTGCCAGGGCTTCTAAGAATATCCGAGTGGCGTCATCTTCAGCATCTATCCGCATTTGGAGTTGCAGGGAAAGTCTGTCTTTGAAACAGTATTATTTAGTTGCCTAGGAGACATTTTTATCCATGTTTCGCAGCTGAACACTTCTCTCATTTACGTAATCAGGAGGTCTCGCTGAGCCAGTAAGGCAGAAGCGGCTCAGCCCAGCTCTAGCGACAACCATGTGGAAGAGAAACCCGTAGAACCTTCGGGTCGCTAAGCAGGTTCTTCGGCATATATGTTGCCAACTCCTCCACAATGCAGAGTTTAACGTTCTATTGCAAAGTCATTACACTCTGTCCAACTGTCACGGGTTCTATTGCAAAGACATTACACTCTGTCCAACTGTCATGGGTTCTATTGTGATGACATTACACTCTGTCCAACTGTCACGGGTTCTATTGCAAAGTCATTACACTCTGTCCAACTGTCACGGGTTCTATTGCAAAGACATTACACTCTGTCCAACTGTCAAGGGTTCTATTGTGATGACATTACACTCTGTCCAACTGTCACGGGTTCTATTGTGATGACATTACACTCTGTCCAACTGTCACGGGTTCTATTGTAATGACATTACACTCTGTCCAACTGTTACCAAGCTGCCACATAAGGAAGCAAACCTGTCATCAAAAGTCAAGTGAAAGTCAAAGTCTCTGACATATTTAGCTTTATACTGCATGGGTCATACACTAAGGTAAAATTTTCCACCAATGAGAAATCACTGGTCACGCCCAGCTAATAGGAAAGGCTCCCATAACTTCAGTTAATGCTATTAAAGGTCTGAAATGTAATGGTAATGGAACATTATTTCCACATTTTATATTTTCACAAAGTTCTATCAATGTTAGAACAGTAATATTACCTGAATATCCTTGTAACGCAATTAGTCTTGAAAAATATTGCTTTATAATAAGATATTATTTTAGATATTATTAAGATATTATTTATGCCATATGTATGCACAGCAAACACGCCATCCGGCCTCAAACCCACAACCTTTGAGGTGTGAAGCGTCAGTGTTTTCTGCTGTTCTAGCATGTCCTTCGTTTGTGTTTATATTATTAGTCTTGGATAATGTTCTGCGAGCATCAAGAAAATGGGGCAGCTTTCCTTAATCGTAATATTCAGCAAATGTTTCCTGAAGAATAAATCATTAGTAGGGGGGCGCGAGAAAACAGTGATCAGTAGAATACGAATATGAAAAACGTTTAAAGCTCGCAAGAAGAAAGCTGGAGTGAACTGCTCTCGAGACGGGAACTCAGCGGGAAATGTTACAATAAAGATACCATGCTGTAAAGGTACATCACATATTTATTAGTGAGAAGCATTTCCTCTTCCTACAGCTGCATCCCATGCACCATAATTCGTTACATAAGTGACAGACTCTGTGCCAGTCACAGAAAGGAGGCTTATTTTAGCACAGGTGATTCCAGATATTAAAAGCAACATCTGTGTTTTGAGGTTAACAGCTTTGGGAATGAGCTTTCAAATTACATTTATCCGTCACCGAAGGAAATTCTGCCACAAAACAAAGCTGTCAAATGGGGCTTAAATTACACATTCATATTCTATATTCATATTCAACTTTCCAGTTTAAAGCAAATATCCTCAGGGCCGAAAACATCGGCCTAAATCCCAGCGCTGCTATTCGGCTGCTAGCTCATTACGAGCACTTAACAGCCTATTTCAGGTTAATATTTATAGGGCTTATACTGGCAGTAAATGGAATAAAACTTCTTTGATGTAACCATTTTTTGGTTATAGGTTGGGTCCATTACAGTTAGCGCTGAATGCTAGGGGAGTAAAACGAGAGCAAAAAAAAAATATATATATATATATATAAATCGCGACTATTAAATACCATGCAGACTTTTACTGCCGTGATTTCAGTGTTGATTTGGTCACTCTGGCAGAATGAAATTGTTCCCAGTACAGACGCCAGGGCCAAACACAACGGGGAGAGTAAGTGTTTTAGTCCGTGATTTATTCACCGATCGATATGAAGCACAAAAAGAGATTTTGGTCTGCACACATCAGGGCGTTACAGCTCGGCCCCTCTGAGATGCCACGTGATGAGGTACGTCACTCCAGACCCCCCCACAGCCCGCCCTCGCACACATGTCCACAAAACGCACAGAACCACCCAGAGCTCATTACCATAAGAAACGGGCTCTTCCCATTGGTTATGGGCCACACATGAACAGCAGTTCCTGTTTGCCCCTCAGAAATCCCTCAGCACCCACAGGACTCCTGTCCGCTGCACATTTGCCTATTACGCCCCCACAATAACCGCGGCACAAGAGGCTCATGGCTGAATTCTACATGGCCCTGCATCCAGACGCTGTTTCTTTTAACATGATTTTTCCTCCGGAGTTCCTGGTTAAAGCAGGAAATTACGTATGAACTTGCCCCCCCCCCCCCGTCGTCTCCCATGCCCAACTCACCCCCGGCTATGGGCCATATTCTCCAGTAGTGGTTTGCTGGATGGACATTAAATAGATCTGCAGCTGTGAGGTACAGAAGCCACTTTGCATAATAAAGAGGTACGAAACAGATTAATTAACTAACCTAAGCAATGGAATCCGACTAAACACCCTTCTGTTTGATGAATGCCTCCTTGACTCTTTCATCCTGCTTTCTCTCTCCCACCCCTTATATCTCCATCTCATTGCTGATCCCGCTCTCTCTCTCTCTTTCTCTCAACATTCACAACCAATTCCCACTAGCTGAAAGGCAAGACACGTTTCACAGGAAGGTTCGGGCCGTGGATCCATCGTCCGCCGTTTCCGAAGAGAGCGGCGCAAAACACACCTTCAAGGTGGGAGAACATTCTGATGGCGGAAGCAGCTTCCAGGAGAATCCTGGAGCCTTAAGAGAGGTGAGGGGACAGTCTGTCCGAGATCGCAGCTGCATTTATGCCGTAGGCCAGCCTGAGTGCCACTTCAGCGCGGTGGCTGGAGCTCTGAAGCACTGGAGAGGTTCTGAAAGTCATTCAGTTTGGACAAGAGAGTGTTAGCAAGAAAGATTCAGGTACTGTGTGAGTCAAGGGCTTTCAGACAGAAGATGGAGGCTGAGATGTCTGGCAGAAGCAGTTAAAAAATAAAGAGGAGACGCTGAAGTGAAGGCAGAGGAGGTGATACTCAACAGGTCACTTTCGTTTCCATAGACACTTTTGGGTTTGGCCACTTAGTTCGTGCATCGTTAAATTCATCACCAAAGTCATCATCTCTCACTCCAAACACCGTTATGGCTGAAAAAGCCGAGGGAATTCTCCTCTCTGCAAGATCAGTTAGAAATCTGCTGTTAAAGTCCAGACCTGCGATAAACGTTAGCCATCGGTATGTTACTATCCTGAAGAATGACGTCGTAACTGAAAGCGCAGCTCTGAAACAACGGACGTGTAACATTTAATTTCTCAAGTAACACTGTAAAAATGGTAGGAGTGAATTTCTGACCTGCTGACTAAATTTTTAGATCGAATTAAGCCGTCCAAACAGCCATTGTGCTCACTGAAGAACATAACTAATAAAGTATGGGCATTTATAGTATAAATGTATACCGCGGTTGATTTCATCACTCTAGTTCCTCACAGGAAACACCTTATGCTCTTTCTTTGAGGTTCAGACAAAAAGACGTGTGAGGGACCCAGAGTATTACGGGCTTTCTGACTCCTCTACGCCCCTACGTCCCATTTACCCAAATTCAGACGACACTAACGTCATGCCCGAAGAGATCGGACTCCAAAGGGCCGATGCTGCACAGTCTACAAATGATGGCAGGTACAAAGCAAGCAAATAAAAATCTGAGGAGAAGCAGTGCGCAAACAGTAGGTGTGGGGGCGAGGGCCAATAAAACGTGGACATGCTGTCGATGTCCCACGGCGCCCCCTGCAGTTCGCGGCAGGTTTAACCCATTCCGCGAGGACTCCGGCTCACTGCTCAGTCAATTAAAACACACGAAGGCCTGAATATGAAGATGACATTAGATTTGATTACATAAAGGAGTGAAAGTTCAACGGGTGACATTTAACGAGGAATAATGAGCCCTCTTGTTTTGATTTGCCAACCTTCCACAATCCCCCAGCATACCACCGGTCCCCCAAAGATCTTCACCTCCACCAATGCTCCGTGCTCCACATAGCTACCTGCTTACCGCACATGCCGGCAGGACTTACGCACCCTATTTTACAAACTCCTGCAGTTACTTGAATAAACTATAGTACATTAAACACTTTGTGTCCCAAAAACCCCGGAAAAAAAACACAAGAATCGCTCTTGTTTAAAGGCAGATGTGATGGTTTAATTTGTCATGAGCGAACAGAGCCAACACCAACGGACGTGCAGAAGCACAGTAGAGCTGCGGCTGCTTTGGAGAGCTCCCTGAGACGGGGACGGACAGCGGCTGGGCCGTGGCCGTCATCGTGCTGCGGCGACTCACCCTGTCCGCGGTAAACCTGGTAAACATCAGCAGCTGTCAGAGCTGGGCCATTCCCGGCGTACCACACGTGTTTAATGGCGGCTCTCCCTGCTATACCTCTTCCCCCCCCCACAGCCGGACAGCGACCTACTTCGACATGCGTCTCGTCACCGCACCCCCTCGTCCACCTCTAGCCCGACGGTTATTAGCGGGAATGATAATCAGTTGTTCCCAATGCATGACAAGGTCCAATTAGAGGACTGGGTGACAGGTCCTCCATACCCCTACCTCTTCCCGGGGAAGCTCAGTGGGGGAGTTTATCTCCTCTCGCTAATGATGAGCTTTAGCACCCAGATCAGTGCTCACAGACATTACGTTGACCTGGGATCTTAATGAAAGCCAGTTTGGTCTGTGGGATTTGGGAGGGGGCACAGATACCCCAGGAACGTGCGACTTGGACCCCACCCTCAGGAACCAAGGATCTCAGTCACCAGGGACTGACTGTCCTGAGTATTCAGCAGTAATGCTTCAGTGGACAAAAGGAGTTTGTTTTTCATGTGAAATTATTGTTACATACTGGTTAACCTGAAACTCTGAGCATCCAATGAGGCATCCCTCCATGTGGTTAAATCAGCTTGATCCATGGGAAAAGTCTAGGAGGAGTCTTACCTCAGAGACAACTGACTGGAATAAGCATTATCCTGTCTGGGATGAGTCCTATTCTTAGACATAGGAAAGTGAAATGAGTCTTATGCTTAGAGATAACAGTCTAGAAAGAGTCTTTTCCCCTTGAGATACCTGACTGCAATGAGTCTTATCCTAAAAGATAACAATCCAGAATGAGTATTATCCTAAGAGATAACAGTTGAAATTAGTCTTTCCTTGTTGGCACTGAGTCTAATCCTTAGGGATGCCTGAGTGGAATGAGTCTTACCTTAGAGAAGACTGTTGGCACTGAGTCTAATCCTTAGGGATACCTGAGTGGAATGAGTCTTACCTTAGAGAAGACTGTTGGCACTGAGTCTAATCCTTAGGGATATCTGAGTGGAATGAGTCGTACCTTAGAGAAGACTGTTGGCACTGAGTCTATTCCTTAGGGATACCTGAGTGGAATGAGTCTTACCTTAGAAAAGACTGTTGGCACTGAGTCTATTCCTTAGGGATACCTGAGTGGAATGAGTCTTACCTTAGAAAAGACTGTTGGCACTGAGTCTAATCCTTAGGGATACCTGAGTGGAATGAGTCTTACCTTAGAGAAGACTGTTGGCACTGAGTCTAATCCTTAGGGATACCTGAGTGGAATGAGTCTTATCCCGTCTAGAACGAGTCCTCCCAGGAAAGCTCTATGTCTCCCTATATCCCTCCTCTCTTTCAATGAAACAACAGGTCAGGGCTGATCCTATCTGGCTACCTGCTCGCCATTCTTTCAGCACAAACAATCCTCCTGAAAATGTGTGCATTATCAGCATACTTATGAAATGGGGTTTGTGTAGAATCCCACATGTACTTGACTCTCCCAGTGCTGGGTTAGTAAGTCAGTGAGAATGGGCCAGTGAGGACCCCGGCACTGAAGCTTATTTTTCCAGCAGTTCACCTCAGTGCCCAAGTAAGAAAACGGCTGGATATACATGTAAAAAACAGCAGGTGGTGAAGTGGAATGGAATGGCAGCCTCTCACTCGCACTGCTTGAATGTCCAGTTGTATAAACTGAAAAACGTCAAGAGTCGTCAACCTGGCATGGATGAAAGTTATCCGAGGCCCTCCTCTGACGTGCGTGACCCATTTTGTGGAATTCGCTGGTGTCGACGGAGTGCTTTTCGCACCGCGGGAGGGAAACTGCCGATCGCGATTCCTCTGGCCTCCAGCCGGAGTTAAAAACAGCTGTAAACACAGGCGAGGGGGCTTCAGGGGGGAGAATGAGCAGGAATGGGGTGTTGGAGGCACAAAGGTGCTCACCAGTCAGCCGATAAACTCCAGAACGTGATTCAGCCTGAGTTATAGATCCAGCTGTAAACACAGGTAGGGGGGCCTCTCAGGAGGTTGGGGGGGCTGGCCTGGCATGTCTGGGGCTAGCTAAGAAACCCTGCTGAGAAGCTGCACTCCAGTGGGGGTGGGCGGGGGGGGGCATGCACTCGGAATGACATTCA
>JAODUD010000015.1:14852207-14867828 GCA_026784285.1 Stomatorhinus walkeri | reverse complement strand
CCCCCGAGCAGGTGAGGGTAACTGTATCCCAACCCCCCAACATAAAGGGAGGTTTGGAAAAGATCAAGGTACTCAGTATTCATTTGAATCCAATGAAATCCTCTGTCTAGTAACTGGGACAGAGCAGCATACATACTCTCCCCTATGCCAGGAACCCGTAACTAAACCCCTCACCAAAAGACCTAAACTCCCTCCAAAGAAATGCAGCTTTACGTGTTCCAGTGTGAAAACTACCAAAAGTTCCAGTGTGAAAACTACCAAAAGTTCCAGTGTGAAAACTACCAAAAATTCCAGTGTAACGCTGCTTGGCAATATGCCTCTAGTGACAGTCAGGCCAACAGTCTGGCCTCCAGGAGAAACCAGTTCTCCAGGAGAAGATCGGCCTCCAGTGTGGCTAGGTCTCCAGGAGAAGGTCGGCCTCTAGTGTGGCTAGGCTTCCAGTAGCCAGGCCTCCAGTGTGGCTAGGCCTCCAGAAGGCAGACCTCCACTATGGCAAACCAGTACACAAACCAGGCAAAAGTACCTCACAGGTGCAACACTAAAAAACACTATATCAAGATACACTATAAAATCAAATATATACATAAAATAAGGGTATTTTAAAAGATCTAAATGTAGTAATATAAAACCATAATGCCAGACCCTAAAAATATACAATATTTGTGCAAAAAAAAAAAACACTTAAAATTATTCATCTGGGAGGAAAGAATTTGCTCATAAAAAAACCAATTTATCCTTAAAAGAACACGGCTTCAGTTCCAAACGTTTTCCTCAGGGGCACCTCAGCCATTCCATGTTTTCGTTAATTTCACCACCAGCTCACCTAATTATTTAGCTTAATTAGTTAAATAACCCAATGAGGTACTGCTTTGCCAAAAGGCTTGGGGTAGTTGTCAAGTCAAAGAAGTACATGGGTGCATTAAATGGTTGCTGCAAATGCCAGGGAGGTTTTAGCAGCGGTTTTGAATTTGCGAAGCTAACATACTTTTACAGGCATAACCATTGCTCCGTCATGAAGATCATTTTTAAAAATATATATTTGATTGCCTAAGACTTTCTTACACAGAACGATATATTACAAAAAAGGCAGTGACATGCATTTTAGATATTGTGAAAATAGTTAAAAAATAATTCAACATTTGTTTTCCAGTGTATTTTCTTTATCTGCACCAAGAAAGACTCATGTGACCTTTATAGGTGAAAGCTGTCAATGCATCAACTGACATTCATCTACAGACCTCCTGCATAGAAATTTAGCCTACTCAACTCAAGTATCAAAACACGGGGAAACCAAGATAAAAAAATGTCACAAATTGTCTTGCAAAAAGAACAATTTTAACTGCTATCTCACTTTCGATATAGTAATAAGCTCTAACTATAAGCAGCGGCTTAGAGACTTGACCTCAGAACATTCTGTGTAGGTTATATCTATGGTAGCAGGTTACTAGGCCTATGAAATACCACCGGCACCTGAGACAAGCTTGTCAGTAGCAGGCTGTATGAAGCCATTTTGCCGGCCGAGGAGAAGGTCAGGTCAGCCGACAATATTAAACATACATTTTCAAAGACCACTTGCCAGTTTAATTAGGTCCACACTCTGCCAATATTCTGTCAGTAGCAATGGGGCTGGGGATTTAATTACCGGCTTCGTGATGGCTGCCAGTTTGGCCGGAGCTATCCTGGAAAGTCCAGCTCAGCTTCCGGACTCGGCACTGACTCATGGAGACCCAGACCGGTCCTGGTCCAGTCCAGAGTACAGCTATACATAGCATACCACTTGCATCTAACAGGCCTCAACCACTCTACATGTAGACTGATCCATTCTTTATGTGCAATATGGGAGGAGGGGAGTATGAAAGCGCCGCCCTCACTGAAAAGCCCTCTTCCTCGACCTTCCTCACAGCTGTGGCCACCTGGTTTCTCCTTGTTCCAGAGACCTCTGGCGCACCAGTCCATCCTTTTGGACCAAATGATGTACGAAACATAATATGGCTCAATGAAAAGACATACGGCTATATACACTTCACCATGCAGCTAGAATCCATCAATGTTCCAATACGTTATCTAGTACTGGGCAGCAGGGACCCTGGAGCCAATCCCAGCCCGCATAGGGCACAAGGCAGGCGATGTCCTGAATGGGAAACCAGTTCATCACAGAGCAAACAAGCGCAGACACACCAGAGAGATGCCGGTTTGCCTAATGCCATGATTGTGGACTCGGCATGAAACCGACTCAACATGGGGGGAACATCCAACCCTACACATACCCAACAGGGCACAAGATCCACCAACCCTGGAGGTATGAGACTGCAGTGCTACCCACAGTGCCTCTGTCTTAATCACTAGGTTTAATTGCTTCAGTACATATTAATCTATGTAAAGGTTGCCCTGGATACAGGTGAATGCAAATATAAAGATAAGACTGATCTCTAGTAAAGTCATAAGGAAAATGTATATTTCAAAACTGCACACCTCACCTGTTCTGTAAATTGATAAATACTTGTTCCACTCAATAACACACCTTGAGAAGATTCAATTCTATCACAGAATAAGCCGTGGGCACCCTTGAAAGGAGACAGGAGGCACTTTAGTCAATTTAGAAATAGCCACAGGCCTCATGGTTGACTAAGTACACATCTGAAATGTTTCCCACATAGCAGTCAATGCAGTTCAATCATAAAATGAGGGCTTATGTGTCTGTGCAGTGAATCAGTAAACGCAAACAGGATTCATTTTTGTGTACAGCAGAAGGTCACTATGGTCAGTACAGAATTGTATGGGTCTTGGGAGAAATCTCACAGAATCCACTTTGATGCTGGCTCTCTCTAGACGATCAAGAGATGATGTAAGTAATGAAGCTAATTTGGAGGATTGTAATGGCCTTGTACTCTAACAGTAACTGGGTAGGATAATAATGTTAACTTAATAGGACAGTTCATTTAATACAGCCATTCCACATTCAGGATTAATAGGCTAGATGCTTGCCCAATTAAAACAGAATAATTGCTTTCTGAAAGAGACTACATCAATAAGGCAGATTTGCACAAAGTTCATTTCCTATCAACCTTTGACTTGGGGGTGCGCTTCAACGGATTCTCTCCTCACTGACTTGCATAGGGATTAGTCACATGCCACCTTAGGAGAAACATCCTGACGTGACAGACATCCTGGTGGATGTGGACCACAACCCTGAGTAGCTGGGTGCTGAAAGGCCCACACGGTGTCGGCGCCTGAAATCTGAGAACATGCCACCCATGTGCCAAGTTATAGCTTTGCCAAGGGGCATTCCTCAGTCCTTCATGGGAATAAGCAGCCTCCTCGATCCTCAGTTGGAGCTGTACAGAAAACGGCCCAGCGTTGTTTGCCCTTTGGCCTATTTTGGTACTTAATGCAATGATGTCCACAAAATTAGCTCTTTGGTCTTTACATATATGTCAGTTACTGCCCAGTATCCAGTCAGAAGCACATACTATTCCATACCTTCATAACTGATAACTGCAAGACATGTCATAGATTTATTATTATTTTTTTTTTGCATGAAGTCATTTCCTATTTTAGAGAAAGAGAGCACAGACTAAACTTGCACTGTTCAAGGCAAAGTCATGCGTCTCCATTGGGAATAGTGGAGATTCTTCATAACTCACGGTCCTGCGATTTAGTGCCGAGATAAACATGCCAAGGTCTCACAGACCACTGAAGACAAACTGAAGTTGTCGGTTTCAAGAACACTTCAATTGTATGGCTTAAAAAACAGATGATAGAAAAAGCAAATAAAGTACAAAACATTTGAGAAGCAGGCTCAACTGCCTCATATTTCAAGATATTCAACAGCCTCGTATTTATAAGACAAAAGATGGTATTCAATATGACTGCCAACCTGCTTTGAAACAATATAACCTCACATTTTATAGCAATGAAGGCTCAGAGCAGTGCTTATGGTATCAACAGCTTCATTCATATGTTTTACATATTTTATGCCATTCAAGTATACAGCTTCTTGATGTTATGGTAAATAAATGTACAGCATGCTACAACAGTGGCTAAAATGCAGTCAGAACTGGATGTTAGTGGATTCAGGCAACATACGGAGTATGGGTCAATATCCATGAACACAACCTCTGGGCAGTGCTGTGAAATGTTACAGGTTACAGATCACAGTAATACTTCACAAAAAGCAGTCATCATTACGCGTTATACATACCTTCATAATACATTATAATGCATCCATCACAATCATGGTTATAACTACGTATAAAAAGGTATAACACATTATAGCCGTGATAATAATGCATTATGACTGCCTTATGAAACCCTTATCGATAATACATTATAAATATCTATATAATGCATTGTAATGGTCAGTATAAGCCATTATACTGCAAAATTGCCCACAAACTGTGGAACTGGTAAACTGCAATACAGAAATCAGCAGCTGTGTTAAACATCTAGAGATAAGGTAGAAGCAATGACTCTTAGGATGACAGCCGGACTACAATGGTGACAGTAGGACTAAAGTTGTAGTGGTTCAGGTTCTAACTGGAAACTGCAGAATCTCAGGTATGGAAGTCAGGTCTCCAGATAATAGACTCAATAGTCCAAGACATGAACTATGACTCCATTTTTAAAAGGAGAAAGAGCACAAACCTCGTTTGGCAAATTTAACAGAATCCAAACCGTAGGAAGATGGAAATCAGCTCTGATTTTGGCTCAAGTTTGGGTTGGTACATGGGCACTGAAGCGAAATAGCGATTGTTTTCCTGCCACTAGAGTCCATCAGTCTTAATGAGGTATTCAGGAGGAAGAGGAGCCACCACAATAGGCCAAAAATGTCCAGGAAAAGATCCATCTGCTTCGCTATTCAAGTACATGCAAGTGCCATCATCAGGGGAAAGAAACTGAAAAGCCAGAGCAATTTCTGTCCACGCAAATCCGTCAGGCTGCTTCTTCTTCCAGGCCAAAGTAACTGGAGTGCAGAAAACGAGGAAAAACGAAACTGCTTCAGGGTTCAGAAACAACAAAATAAATAGATAGAAAAAAGAACAACTGGCTCCATTTCCCTAAAGCAGCTCTGTTCCAAACGCACATGTGCTTCACAGGGAACAGCATTGCTAGAGGACCACGCAGAAGAATGCTTGATCAGCACACCGGAGTGATTTATTCATACAGGATAAACCTGACAAACGGGTAATTTCTGGAACGCCTTTATTATTGGGCCGCCTGATATTAACATCACAACAATTGTGGAGGACACAAGAAAAGCCATAATCGTATTCCTCTAGGATCATATTTACTCTAAGCACTCGCTATCAATCCTGCAGGCAAACTGCTTTTTTTTATAGCCCGTCATCCTGAATATATCGGTTGCGTAGCTAAGTACTGTCCATTTTTCTTAAAGTATCTGGTTGAAGTTTCTCTGATCTCCAGTCCTTATTGTCACGGGTCAATGACCCCTGTCATGGGTTAATGGCTATCAAAGCTTGCGCTGCGTGTCTAGCATTCACAGTACCACCGCCCAGTCCATCACGCACATTTCCACTTTAACCTGAGTGACTCAGGAAGAGCCCCAACTGACAGTCTTCCTAATCCAAAGCAGGAGGTGGACTTCCGACATATCTAAAAGCAGAGTGTGACATCACTGAGAAAGATGGTGATCTGAAGCAGGCTGGGGACGCCAATGCAAAAGCCAGACTACGGAGAGACGTCATTGGCTCACATGCCAGTTTGGTTGGAAACAGAGGTGTGTGTTTCAGGTATAGGGAGTAAAAATCCAGACCAAGATTTTGTTTTGACCAACCAATTGAGTACAAAGAGTCACAGCCGCAGAATATTCAATTAGTTAGCTGAAACTAAATCATGGCCTGGATTTTCACTTTCTGGACCTGAAATGTCCACATCTGCTGGGAAATGGAACTGGCAGGAATATATATATATGTATAAAAAAATAATAATAAATTTTTCAATGAGGAGAGGCACCGCCCGGCCACGGGCTCAATCACGCCACCCTGGGGCAGGTCAGCGCTGAGCGGCTGGGAGGGGAGGCTGGTGACAGATTCTACTTCCTGGTTCCTGGGACAGGCACTTGAGTGATTGCTGGGGGGGGGGGGCTGTGCTTAGACTGCAGTCACTCAGAAAACATGGGACCCTAAATGACGTTTGTAAGCAGGTCAGTTAAATTGACACCAAAGCCACAAAGTTTGTTGTGATCATATATATCATGCAGGGATGTATAATATTTATCAATGCATCACAATGAATCAATATTTTAAGGTGGACATTCAATGCATCGATCTGTACATTCAGTACCGATTTTCCCAAGTGAAATAGAGACCCTCCTACTTTGGGGTTGTCTGCTTTCATGTTCTTGCAGTACACGTAAACACACAAAGTAACAGTGCAGGTGTGCAGCTTTCCAAAAACATAGGACAGCAGGGAAAGGTTTATAAATATTCATGAAGGCAGTGTTGCGTGATAATCTTTGTGCTCTGAAACTTTTGCAAAACTTCGCCGCTTTGTTGCACAGGAAGCTCTCTTTAACGGTTACGATAATCTTTCGTTACGCTTTTGGAAAACACCTCTGTTCTGTAGCACAAAAAAGGTCATTAAATGTGTCAGTTGTGTTCGATACTGCCAGCCAAAATTTAAACGAACTAAAGTTAGCAGCACCAGAGCTAAAGACACAACTACTAAAATAATTGTATTGGATGATCAGCCATTTTCCGTAGTGGGGGATCTCTGCAGGTCATACTCACCACTCAAATTCTCAAACTACTGTTATTACATCTGACCAGGGACTGAGTTTTTGTCTTAAACAGAAGGAAATATGACGTTACATCATTCTTTACTCCCTACTTAATCATAACAATAAAAAATAATGTTCTGAGGTTCCACTTTCTTTTTATTCCATTAATAGTTTGTAATTGAGTTCTCAATTTTCTTCGGCGAATTTCAAAAAAAGGTTTGAATTTAGGTTTTCAAATGAATCTAATAATCAATTAATCAAATTGAATTGATCCATCAAAATTGTCCCCTCAATATTCGTAATATAACTGAATCAGCTTGGCGATAATGATTTACAGCCCTAATATCATGCATAACTGGTTGCGTAGTAGACAAGACACTGAGATGCACCAGAGGAAAACAGTGTCTTCATGTATTATTTAATGGGAATTTAACAGGACCCTTCCAGAAAACTAAAAATCAGATCTGAATATAAATATTGACAACAACTGAATTGTAGTTGAATTGAGTGTGATTAACCTGCGCCATTCAACGGGAATGGTAACTGCTTTAACCACTAAACAATGCAGCTTACGAACATGCCTTCTTTCAAAAGTATATACATTACAAGGTATACTGTTAAATTACATGTATTTTTTAGTGGTGCATTTCCTATACAGGAATTTGATATTCAAGGTCTTCTTCGACACCTATCTTCAGGGATGCTGAACCCAACTCAGTCATTCCCAGGAGTATCAAAGCCCAGGGGGACTTCCTGAGTTTTCCTCGAGTGTAGTTGTGTTTCCATCAGGATGTTTTTCAGTTTGGTTCCTGGGGGAGATATAGCTGTGACGGGAGGGGGGGGTGCATCTGATTTCACTGCACCGTTTCTTTCCCTGGCTGCTCTTACCCAGACGTGACCTTGTGATGTAAACCTCAGTCAAGCGGCGAAATTTCCATTGACATGAGTGTCCATTTTTATCCTTCCACACCAAAAGATATCTCGCCCGTAAGGCTTCCCTGCTCCTGGATTTGAGCAGTACAGGGCGTACCCAACTGCTCCTAGAACAGTCACAGTCCAGGCAGCCGGCATTCAGTCCTTCCCGAAGATGATCTTCTCCTGACCCAGGGATTAACAGTACACTGTGAAGTCTTTGGTGGAACTATGCGCACCGCAGGAGTTACAGAGATGCAGTAATAATACTAATGGAGATAAGGCTCATCGGAGCAGGCCCCGTCCCACAGAATCCACAGGGGGTGCAGGGTCTGCACTGGGAAGGAAAAACAGCCCCTTCACACTCATTTCAATGGCTCTTTGAAATGGTCGATCCACACATGGGAAAGGAGAAAAAGTCCCGTGATAGCATTGTGTCCGTCAATTAACAAGCAATCAATGCAAAAGTGGCTTCCTCTAAGTCTCTCTCACAAAAGGTATTTGCTTGAATCCCCGCTATTCCTTTTCTCACACAACGGTGTGTGACGCGCACCAAGGCCCCAGGAACACGTTTAAGTGCAGCCGTTTCTAACTATAGCCACACTATAGGAAACTGATATATGGCTGAATTATGCTGTCACCGCTGGCGCATTTATAAACACGTCTTTCCTGCGTAAAACGGATTCTCTGGGTTCGCATACTAAAGTGGTAACTTTCTGTGAACTATCCGAGACATTGTACGCTGCGGTGCGATTAACACCTCACTCCTCATTAGGCAGTCACCACCGGCCTGCGGGGGCAGCAATTAGGGATTTGCGGAGACTCACCCACCTGTGGCTGGCAAGTCCCAAGTAGCCGTCACACCGACAGCAGCACCGTAGCAAGCAAGATGCTCTTCAGTCTCGGTGAATCACTCTCCCAGTGACGACAACAAGGACCCCCGCTTCCATCAGTCTCTCATAAACCCCAGCTGCCGCATCCCCCCCCCCCCCCCCATCTCATGGGTGCCAGGTCACTTTTCCCATCTCTCCCCATTTCGCTATGCTACAATTTAGTGATGCAATGTTGAGATCCTTTCATCCAATCACAATCCGTGTATGTGTCATCTGATCAACACTGCCTGCTCCCATAGGCTGGATGGGGCCACCCACCTCCCACATGCCCTATCTTCAACCAAGCAGATGAACGGTGCCTGCAAGCCGGCCTTTCAGGGACACTGCTGTGCGCACACAGTCGCTTTCCTGGCGCCTTGAGTTCTGATGTGTCTGACTGCTGACTTTCTCGAGCTCAGCATTTCAAGTCACCAGCAAAATGACCCAGAATTTATTAGCTTAGCCTTTTTCATTAATCTGCCAACAACCCCCATCTGAAACCTTTGTTGGCAAAACTGTGAACTGCTGTGAGGGACACAGTTGTATTATGGATAATTACATCGCAAACAACAACAGCGGCATGAACAGCTCTTTTCACAAGGGTTAGAAAACTAATCTTCAGCACTGCAAGTGAGTGCTCGCCGAGATACCCAGCGCTTCACAACATTAGCACTTAGCACCACTTACACAAAATCATTAAGGATGGATGATTAACAACGACCAGCAGTCTTCCAGCAGTGAGAAGCCTACCAGACAGCCCTCTTTCCTGAATTTCCTCCCTTTGGAGAAACTGCTACAGCTGAAGGGCTATTGGTGAAAAGGGGCTGGAAGAGATAGCATTGCTCTATACCAATGTTTGTCAACCCAGTCCTCGGGGGGTCCCCCCCCCCCCCACAAGAAAGCAGCAAAAAACTGTATGGGGTTTCCTGAGGACTCGCTTAAGAAACATTGCTCTATACGTTTATACTCCTAAATCTCTGGGGCCCTTCTCACACAAATATGCAAATTAAATCTCTTTATATAGGTACAAGCTAATCAATCTAGCCATGGAAAAACTTGCATATATCCATGGAAGCTCTAGGAAAGTTCCGCAGGCACAGAGACTTTGCTTTTTATCCAAGTTCCAGAAAAACCGAACTCCTAACAGACACCCATGCCTATCATCCGTAATTAGAGTGATGTGAACTGGGGAGAAGACCTCCAAGCGCAAACTGATTGGTGGGCTCCTGAGCCGGGCCTCCCCTGTGATTGGACGGCGTTTGATCATAAGCCAAGCTCACATTTCACCTGGATGCTGTCCGGTGGGAAGCCCATCTAACCATACGCCCTTCTGGATGACAGTGAGCCCCAGGCCAGCATCAGATCAAAGATGAGAGTGAATAGCCATGATCTGCTCCACCTCACGCGCACCCTCTACCTGCCGGTTCATGCTCATCCCCAAAAATCACACCGGGGATGGACCTGAACTACAAAGCCCTCCCTCCAGAAGCAACAACCACACTAAGAGCGAGAGTGGAACATGAAAGCACCTTCTAACCTGCTGATCTGCACCTACATTCCCTGCTATGGGAGCCTTCTGAAGACGTGATGATGAAAGGGAATGAAACTCGACCTGCAAACTACATATTCATACACACAACACAATAAGAAAATCCACGCTTCAGCTCAACAAAGTAAACAGACAGCATACGGTTTTATCTGATTATACAACGGAGCTCGTTTTTGTATTAATCCCTGTTTCTAAGCCTCTAACACCATGCCTGCTGATAACTAATCAAAGACTTATCTGTGGTCGGGACCAGGCCCAGCCATGAATGCCATTCTGCTAGTCAGTCAATGATGATCGTGAAACCCTGCCAACGAGGGCACTAATCTGGGTTTTACAGGGGCTCACTGGCACCTGATGGCTGACTCTCCACTTCCTCCTCAGGCCGATGCAGCCCGTAATATGAAAACACTCTCCCGCCAGCCTCCATCTGTCGCTAATGCTACAGGGTGTGAATGAGGCAGGCCCCCGCGGGGTGGCGCTCTCTGCTGGTGGCTGGGTGCTTTGCGGTCTCTGCTGCCTGCAGGGTATGTGTACACGGAGGGGAGATGGGCCCCCTTCCCAGAGACTTCGGCTTAGCAGAGATACCTGTGATTCATGCAGGAGACAAAAGCCATACTATATGCTACCCATAATGCCTCACGGGTGGAGTCATCTGTAAACAGTCACCGCGACACTTTTCACCTGTGAACTGGCACCAGAGGTAAGTCTCCTGCATTCACGGAGCAGATTTGCTGGGGTCCCTCTAACGAGGAGAAAGATCTCAGGAGACTGGCTTCCTGTCTTAGGGTGACAGCATCTCACAGAGGATGGGAGTGTTGCCCTCTACCTGCAGCGCCAGTCCAGATGTTACTCCCAGGAGGACTCCTGAGGCAGCCTGCTGCCACGATGCAGGAGCGCGGGGAGCAGCATCAGCAGGAGCAGCCCGCTGCTCTCCGGGCTTCACCCTCCCTGCCCCGATCTACTGCCCACCGGCCAGCCAGACGGAGGCCGGCCAGCGCTACGTTGCTGAAAGCTGAATTGATGCTTTTCCTCTGTTCCCTGTCCATCTGCCAGCAGAACGTACTACTACGTCGGCCCCAGTAGCCTGCCCAGAGCTTTCACTGCTGTCCTTTCAATAAGGAAGGACGGTACCCACTAGAATACCAAGAAAGGTCAAGCGTACAAGACCACTACATTTAGTATAAAACAGAAAGACAACAAGCCAAGCTTTAGACCCCATTCCTTTGCTCACAGAACTAAACTATTAAATGGCGAGGGGCCATCACTGGGGTCTATCTGCATCTGGGCCTGGAAACCCATGGAATCTGAGCGGCAACCTGGCAGGACATCCCCGCCGAGCCATAAACAAGTGGAGGGACAGGCTGTGGTGTCAGGGTGAACTGGAGCGTTCAGTCGACCTCAGGCCAGCGATGCCACTCACAGCACTAACGATGTCCTGTGTGTGGTACCTCTGACGGGTCGCATCACAGACGGGACCGAGTCACATGACGTCAGTCCGAGGAGGCGATGACAGGCGGTGGCTTGTCCTGTCGTACTTAGCTTGCTCATATCTAGGTCCCTGGTGGTTTATATGCAATGGTCTCTGTAGGAGCAGTTGGTGAAATTCCCCAGCCTTGACCATGTGCAGAAGTGGAGCCAGTACAGTGCTTCTAACGCTTAAGATCATGCTACCAATTTAAACACCAGATGGCCTTTTGAGGGTAAGTGAGGGGGCAACTTACCCTGAGCAGCTTCAGTAATTATCTGTATGACGGTCTTGGATGTAGACCTTGAAAGTGTGCAGTGATGAAGATAGAAAAGAATCTTATAATGCAGTGACCAAACAAAACAGAACCTCCTTATGCAGTTACAAAATGGAACCCTTTCATGCAGAAATGAAGTATAACAGGACCTTATTATGTAATTACAAAACAGTACCTGTATGTGTAGTCACCAAACCTTATAATGCAGTCACAAAACAAAACGGAACTTCATAACGCATCACCAAACAAAACAGTACATTATAATACAATCACCAAACAAAACAGAACATTATAAGACATTACCAAACAAAACAGAACATTATAAGAGATTACCAAACAAAACAGAACATTACAATAAAGTGACCAAACAAAACAAACCTTATAATGCAGGCACCAAACAAAATGGATTACCTGCTGAATCACATTGTTCTACTTTTCATTTCATTTTCAAATGACTTTTAGAGTCATTTACCAGGCGGTAAAATGCTGATCAAAGCTCTGCATCTGCTGAGAGTATCGACCGACCCTATGAACCGGACATTTTGTGAACTCAAGGCCCAAGAGTGCTTATGTATTCAATACACCTCACCCTGAGCTTAGATCTCATACTTATGATCTTCTGATTGGCGAAAGCTGAACAGCCCCCCAGCCCCACCAAATGGGCCACAGATCCCCACAGCGTATCATTCAGGTGTCTTGTACAGCTGGGGTTGAGGGGACAATAACTAATTGCCCGCCGTCGGCACGTGTAAACGATGTGTCATGACAAGTGCCACCGCGGAAATGGCAGCCAGTCATCCCCTGTCCCCCCAGTAGCGGGCTGGGAGCTGTCGCTGATGGTGTAATTAGAGGAGAGAGTTGCTGCGATGACCAGGGGATGGTGAGCTCTTAGCTGTGCGCGCAGGGGCAGGCGGGGGGGGGGGGGGGCAGGCAGGGGGACCGACATCTGTCGATTTGCTACAGCCGTCAGCTCCCACACAGAGAAGAAGACCAGCGACGGCAACAACAGCCGAAAAAAAGGCAGGAGGGAAAACAGAGATTCCAGCTCCAATTAGCACCGAGCTCTCAGTGGGGGTCAGGAACACAGGCTTCGTTCAGCATGTGCTGCAGGTAGGCACCTTGGAAACCCAGGAAGGACGCTGCAGTTGCACCTTCTGTGGAAGTACTCAAGCTGGATTTCATCCAGGGATGAGAACATTATTTGGCAAAATTTTGCAAGTTAAGCACCGTAGCGATATACCTATAATGTGACAGTGTACTGAATAATAATGTAATGTCATTCTTGGCTCTGTTCCTGCATCATCTGTTAACTGTCTAAACAGCATGGTGCCCCCTATAGAGGAGCACAGGAACAGCACCCCATTCATCTGCCTCCCCCCGGAAGGCTGGCCCACAATCTGGAGAGCTTCCAGTCAGAATAAACACGGTACCAAGCATGATTTTAGACTGATGAGCTTCCAGCATCAGCTGACCCAGCTCACTGAGCAATACCCTGGCTACTTGGTTACTCCTAACTGTCACACAGCAGGAAGGGGCTAGTTCTGTCCCAAACGCTTCTTTGTCATTTAGAAAGATCATGTTTTTGTGTGTAGCAACTTACACATGGAGGCAGTGTGTGGCTCAACGGGTTAAGACACTGTGCATATAATCAGAAGGGTGCTGGTTTGAATCCTTAGTAAATTAGTAGTGTGATTTCAATGTTGGATCCTTGAGCAAGGCATTATATTATAGGTAGAAGGTACAGTTGATCAGTATGCTGCCCCTGGTGGGCAAGGGAGAAACTGCACTTTAAATCTCACATAGGGTGACGGCATCTATCATCTGGTGCAGGGGTCACTGAGGAAAAGTAAGAACATCGCAATAGATAAGATAAAGAGCGGCCCCTCCCACACACCTAATTGACAGTAAATTGTTCCGTAGAGCCGCCGTATTGAGAAAAGCCCAAATGTACAGGTATCCCTGCACCTCCACTGGAAGCCCGCATCGGATCGCTAAATCTGCGGGACGAGCAAGGCTGCCGCACACTGCAAAAGAGGCAAAACCAGAATTTTTATGCATCCTTCAAATGCAAGCGGGTGTGTTCTCTCACAGCACTGACGTCACAGAGCCGCAGCATTTAAGCGCCGTCCCTGTGATTCGGAGGGAGAGACACTTGCTGAGCTGATTCTCACGGGCACCGTGGCCTTAGCGTGACGGCTGTTGATTGCTTGCCCAACTGTCAGTTAAAAATGGGGCCCCGCCCCTCTGGGAGTCAGGATGGATCACCGCAGGATCCACAGACTGTGGCGGAGCACAGGAGGGGGAGTCCAAGCTCACTTCCTTTAAAACATGCAGTCCTCCCCCCTCCCCACACGCAGAAATCAGCAGGAAGGCGCGCATACACTTGCAGGCAACAGCAGACTGAAAGCGACACAGAACAGAAGTTCTGCATTTTCCCTGAAAGATCCCGAGTGTGTGCCCATCTGCGTGTTAACACGTATGTGCTTTCATGCACACGCTTGAGGGAGGCGCGTAGCGGGGGAGTTGATGCCTCAGTCAAGATACAGGCCCCCGTCTTCTGCCCTTGGTCTCATTTCGGGTGCTGTCAGCCAGCAGGCCGGTCTAACGAACCCCCCATCCTCGCAGGCTCCTCACACCGTAAACAGTCCCACAGACATCTCTCACGCTCCGCCGGATGCCTGCTCCATTTCTCCCGTCACCTGTCGAAAGCTGCTGTCTGCAAGCTCCTCGTTAAGGGCTCCTAATACATTTAGATATATCCTTAAGTACGCCTCTCCTCTGACACTCCGGAAAGCGTGCCGCCAGACGCACACACACCCAGCACAGAACATATCGGGTGTTTTGCTCACTGACGGGGCCTCGCGCTCGTCTACCATTAAGAGGCTCCGTCAGAAGGGTACCGGATGCCGGGGCTGTTCCCCAAAGCCGGCTTGGGGCCTTCACAGAGACGCCGCTTGAGGGGAGAATTGCCCCGTAGGGGCAACAGCAGCAAATGGAAATTAGGCCAGGGTGGTGGAACAGAGAGGGGAGGAACAGGAAAGGGATGAAGCACAGTGAAGAGGGTGTTATTGAGAGATCGGGGTCAGAAAGCAAGCACTGTCCTACAAGGAGTATGAATGAAGAAGCAGTACAGTATGGCTACTCGATTTCGGGAAACGAGAGATCAGTAGAGCTTCTCAATACCGGTAAATGAGACACCAGTACAGCTACTCTATACCAATAAACAAGAGAGCAGTACAGCTACTCTATACCAGTGAATGAAAAAGCAGAATATCTACTGTATACCAGGACATACGAGAGCAGTATAGTTACTCTATACCAATAAACAAGAGGATTATAGCTACTCCATACTGGTGAATGAGAGAGTAGTGTAGTTGCTTTACAATGGTGAATGAGAGGGCAGTATAGCTACTCCACACTGAAGAATGAGAGGACAGTATAGCTACTCCACACTGGTGAATGAGAGGGCAGTATAGCTACTCCACACTGGTGAATGAGAGGGCAGTATAGCTACTCCACACTGGTGAATGAGAGGACAGTATAGCTACTCCACAATGGTGAATGAGAGGGCAGTATAGCTACTCCACAATGGTGAATGAGAGGACAGTATAGCTACTCCACACTGGTGAATGAGAGGACAGTATAGCTACTCCACAATGGTGAATGAGAGGGCAGTATAGCTACTCCACAATGGTGAATGAGAGGACAGTATAGCTACTCCACACTGGTGAATGAGAGGGCAGTATAGCTACTCCACACTGGAGAATGAGAGGGCAGTATAGCTACTCCACACTGGTGAATGAGAGG
>JAODUD010000015.1:14761619-14776152 GCA_026784285.1 Stomatorhinus walkeri | reverse complement strand
GCCCGTGCTATAACGCACGTAGTCACTAAACTTGTGTTGTTCTTAGACTAGGAAATACTACTACTACTGTATATTTATATATATATACAGTGATATACACACACACACACACATGTATACATGCGTGCCACGACGAGTCAGTTGCCTTTGGAATCGGCACTTAGAAATTATAAAAGTTGTTTTCTATACGATTGATGGCCATGTCCGTGCTATATAAACCATATCATTTTTGTTAGATTTCTCTAGGGTCCTTATAAAAGCGCTGCAGCACGCCAGACGACTTGACCTGCTAATTCATTATGTACGCAGTTAATGGTGCTTATTTGGGAAGAAAGAGTGTTGACGCTCTAATTAATTATGGCAAGCGTAAAATATAACATATTCCACCCTAATAAAGGAAACCTTGATTGCCGCTTCTCGGACGTGGATGATACATCTCGCCATTTTACGTTATTTTAAGGTTGTTGGTGAAAACCTGACAGAAAAATCTCATAACGTGCTGCCGGAGCGGAGAAACGGCACGGAAAACATCATTAGAAAGTGTAAATGCCATCTTCCCCTAGGTGCCCGACTGCTTACAGTGTTTGTGTGACAGGCGGGAGGGTGACCCCCGACCATCTTAACGCAGCCCCAGCCGAGTTAAGGTATAATCGCTGGCGATCGTCAATCAAGGCTTTCCCCGGACTGCGCGTACAGTCGGGATCTGCGGTGGTGTCCGTGTGGGGGAGGAGGCAAGAAATTAAAGACGTCTCTGACCAAAAGGAAGCACAGAAATGCAGGGAGCCACGCAGGCTGACAGTACCAGCTGCCTGTGGATCAGCTCCTCCCCCCCGTTTGTCCCGCTTCTTCATTCCTGCGGAAGCCAGCAGAACTTTCTGACAGCTGAAGCGGGGAATCTGCTGCTGAGTAAAGCAGACTTATTTGTAAAGTCCCGTTTGAAAGCAGATTATTTGTCACGGATGCACTGGAAAGCTCACTAAAGGATACACACCTGATGCCTCCCTGTAGGGGGCGCCCTGCAGCCCCATCTCAAACCGGCACTCTGCCCAAAACACACCGCCCACCGCACCCCTAACACAGGACGAAATCCTCCCACCACCGCCCACTTTTCAAACAAAATGGCCATTTACAACACTTAGAGAAAGACTCAACCAACAAGTGAGCCGGGCTGCTTTTCCTACGCCCTCGCAGTCCCTCCGCACTCCCCCCCACCCCCCCATGGTACCCACTTTCGGCCGTGGGAGATAGAAAATCGCACAGTAAGGGAGCTCAATCAGAACACATCCCGCCATCACCATAACTCGCCAATGCACTGAAACACATGGCCATAGCATATACAGATATGCTTAAAGAAAAAATATTTAACCACTTATAATCATAGAGTACACACCAAACCACACAGGTTCACCCGAAGGCAGTTTGTACACCGAGAAACAAGCACACGCATAGTCACTCAGTTATATTAACAAAGCCATGTATCCCACAACACACGCACAGCCACAAGGAAGAGCTATAAATGGACATTTGTTGTGGCTCCCCAGGGTACCGTAAGTGCCCTTGAGCAGAGTCTATTAGTACATGCGATCCTCGGTCACAGTCCGACGGCTCTCCGCATCGCCTCCTGCCCCCAACGCCGTCAAATCTCCGCTACTTTTACACAAGAGATCTGTAAGCAGGGCAAGCATGATCCTGACCCGGTACACGTCTGCTAAGAAGCCGTGTTCCAGGCAGGGGGTGGAAAGCTCAGCAGATGTATATAAAACTAAGACAAAATCAGCAGGACGCGCTCCTCAGAACAAAATTACTAATCCAAATAAAATTGGAGACCCCACAATGTAAGCAGCCGCTTCATTTAAATAGGCCTAATAATAATATTAATAATAATAATAATAATAATAATAATAATAATAATAATAATAATAATAATACCTAAACAATTTCCGTACATTAAAAGCGATAAAGTGTAATCTAACTTTTAAATAGGCCTGCAGAAAGTAGGTCGGGAAGGCCATAAAGAGTTGTTTAAATCGTGTATTCCGACAAAATAATGCAATTTAGAGATAATATTTAGGCAGAGCATAACCTCTCCAAGTCCTGTTCAGCTCGCATTCAGACGAAGCTTAATAAACACCTTCATGTAAGTCACTTTGAAATGTAGCTTATACGCACACTAGAAATCTTTGAAAAGAACAGCGGAACTAATTAATTTCAGGGAATAATGAGCCCGATCATTAATATGGACGGTAGCGAAGCCCGAAGTGTCCGGCTGCGGATGGGGTATCCCCGCGGTAACCCAGTGGGCCGCCCCTTAGAAGCAGCGGCTCGGCGTTGTTGATGTCGCCATGAACCTGTTTCCAGTTAAGCAAACGCTTATTTGTCTTATTCTGAAAGACTCATCCATAGTCTATATGCTGCATGCTTTCTCAAAACTTCTGTGCAGGAAGGAACAGCTCAGGCAATAATAATAACAGGGAGTCTTAAAGCACCAATGACCATAATGATGAAACAAAGTTCCACTTGGGATACGTTTGTAAGAATAAAAATTATTATTTTCCATTACGCAGGGGGCAGGTTTTAGAGCTGAAGTATCCATCACGAAGCTAGAAGGCAGAGAAACCAGTTTGACACAATGGCTTTCAAAAAGCCAGTAGGTGAACAAAAGATAGGTGCTGATTCTGTACCTTATTACTCATAGCCTCTTCTCATCTACGGCAATTGGCAACAGTGATCAGGGACACCAGCGATTTTCTTTTCATTAAAATGCATTGCGATTTATATTGTATACAGCTGTCAGTTGGCTCTAATACCGTACATGTGTTCCAGACCAGCACTTTGTGCGTGTGGGCAGCGAGGACAACACAGAAGTTGGCGTCTTCGTCGCTGACCAGTATTGCCCATGGAGAGAACAAGCGGCGACAATGACTAAAGTCAGTTTGCATTGATTGAAATGGACAGAAATCGCACTTACGCTGCTGTTCTCGCCGGTCCAGTGAACCATCGCCTGGTTATGAGTGGCGTCCCCCTTCAGCACGAAGGAGCTGCTCAGAAGGGACACTTTCTCCTGGGATGCTACTCTCCTGAAGCGTGCGGCTCCCGCTGCGCCCGGTTCTCCCCCGCTATCGGCGAAGCTCCGCGCAAACACTCCGCCGCTGCTCCTGTCAAGCGTCCCCTCTCCGCCGCTCCGGTGCAGAGCACCGCTGTCACCGTCTACGTGCCCCAGCAATGACACCCAGTGAACGGCCAGAAGCAGGGACAGGTACAGGTGCGGGGAAGAGCTTCCTTTCGTACAAAAATTCGGCCCGCTTTTCGCCATGGAAGCAGCTCGGTCTATCTGATACTGACAGCACAGTGCGATGCGAGAGGAAGATAGATGGATCTACTGTAACCGGAGAAGAAGGGAGGGATTGCGATGAGAAGGAGGGTATACACTGGGAACAACGTGGCCGTGTCAGTGAGCCTGGCCGCCAGGCGCAGAGAGAGCGGCGATGCTGCCATCTAGCGGTCATTGTCCTCGGAAGCCGACGCGGTGACAGTGATTAACGGGACGAAGCATCCAAGCGACAAAAACGGCAATAGAGAAGCCAGCATTTCATCCCAGAGGTAGATTAAGTAGCTGGCAAGAACACATGCATTGTTATTGTTCTAAGAGCAGCATATTACATCATGCCATTCAGTGTCTTGAGAGTAACCGGAAAATACGTATGGATTTATATCTATATTTATATTAAATTTGAATAATAGCAAAAACAACTAACAGCGTTATTTTTGATGGTTTACAAGTTTGTGTATATAGCGCCAGGTCGCTGATTTTATGCACTGCAGATGTGATAAGATTTCGCCGTAAGAGATGCAGACTTTTTGGGGAATTTACCTCACATCATTTGTGAAGAAGCTCCATGAATTGGTATTTTCTTTTAAAACATTTGAAATGGATTTATGTTGTTGTGCCGTTGTGGCCTTGGCGATCATTTAAAAAGACAGCAATGTTTCTGCTTGTTGTCATCCTGCCAAAAGTGAGTAGCCGATCCATGCAGTAGGCCTATATGGAGCTATACAACAGTCAGGATTTGCGGGGTTGTGGAAAAAGGGCAGGGGTCAACGATTCAAATTAATCCTATAGCTCATTACCGTAAGTGCCCCCTGAAGACCCAATTACCACGCAAAAATGGAGCGGTAGGCAGGCGACCAAAACCCGACCCGCCACACAAAGCACGAAGGATCGCATGCATGTGTATCAAGTGAGGCCCGACCGATTAGGTGACGCGTTATATCTCAGGAGTACACGGTGGGATCTGTTTTACTCTCTTTGGGCTGGCCCTATGTTTGTTTGATTTGTCATTGTTTATGGATGGCTTATTTCAGATGTTATAAGGGGCTATGCGTGAGCAGCTGCAGCATGAATCTTTGATGGGTACAACACGGGGGGCGGGGGAGACAGGCAAGGAAGTGGGGGAGCGCTCCGTCAGCCTCCAGAGCTCTCTTCTTTCAGATGGGCTGTCACCAAAACTTGATTTTACCCATGAGCGCAGTTATACAGTCCTTCTCATACACGTTCGCGGGATAGACCGAGTCGTACTTTGGGAAAGCGGTTCTCGCTCATCGCCCTTCGACGTTTACTGTCATATTTCTGTTCTTATTACTGATCATAGAAGAAAGCATGTACTCTCAGTATGTATACTGCATCAAGGGAGGCGAGACACGGATACCTAGATGAATACAGATAGTGATAGCGGTTTTATGGTGACAGGAGTAACGACGTAGGCGCTAAAGTCGCTCCGTCAGCACTCCGCCGGTGGATTGTTCCATTACTCCTAAGCAGTATCCCAATCGAGGTTGGCGTTTCCTTAGTTTGATCTGACATACTCCGAGATGCCGCAGTGATCATACTGAAATTAATCATGCCCAGCCAGATTCAGTTCTCTACCGATAATCTGACAGGCAGCCCACAGCAAATAAATCCTTCATGTGCCATAAATAAAATTCAGATGCAAATGATTTTGGCAGTCCTTAATAACCCACTGCTTCACTCCCAGATAGCTACTTTGGTTCAGTGCAAACGGAATGGTGAAAGAGGAACGCTCAGTGGTGTCTCTATGAACACTAGATGTTTGACTGAATCGACGACAGGTCTCGTGCTTGCAAACCTTCAGTGGGTTTCCTTACCTAATCACGGTTGCTCAGGGTGGGGTTTACTATTGGGCAAGAGGAGCCAATTAAGCTCTATGTAGAGACAGAGACAACTGTATAACAGCAGGAAAGCATATTATAAATGATCAAAGTGATGGAACCAAAGAAACAGGTTAACGGTGCGGGAAGATTTGAAATTCCGATTAAGATGAGGAAGAGACACGTGTCCTTCTTGAAGGCACAGTGACTTAACGCTGATGGCTTCTGGAGACAGAAGTGCCAGCTGCCTTTCTTAAAGGACGTCACTCCCTTTCACTCTATTCAGAGACGTACGTTTGTGAATGCCTTCTACCGCCGATAGGACCCAGGACCCGTGCTTTGGGATTTGCGCCTTCGGTTTGTGCCAGTACACCGAGGGGATACAGCATGTATGATTGGTGTGAGTGACCTCTTCTGGCCGGACACTGATATCACACCTGCTGCTGCAGCCTGAACCTTGATTTCTCCCGTGGTTACGCTCACTGTTTCCTCCCACAGTCTATAAGCACGTGTTGTCTCTAAATCGCCCGTGGTTTGTAATGGACTGTCATTCTTCCAGCATGTGCCTATTGCTTGCTGGGTGTGGCTTCCTGCTCTCCGTGTCCCTGGATGAGAGATGGATGATCAGTATTTCGTTCAGGTATCTGTAACAGCTGCGGTGTTCTGGTGCTCATTTCAACGCCATACCCATCATGCACTGCAGTAATTATCAGGTAAAAGGGGCCCCAGGACCGCCCAGCAAATCTCACATACGTGCTAAATATTTCTGAGAATTAAAGCACTGATATTATACATATTATAGCAATTTGTAGAATGCTACTTTTAAATCGTTCATTATGGTGGGAGTCAAAACACAAAAACATCTGGTACAATATAAACAAAAGTATTGAAATGTATTAGTCTGTTTTGTGTGTTGAGGCATTTTTTGCTATTTAACAAAAAGTATATTTGTGGAATTTGCTAATTACTGCAGTGCATGATGGGTACTGTATTTGGTCCATTTTTGCCCCAGGGCCCAGTATACAGTTGTCTTCCACTGAGGTTAGTAATGGGTTCCTCTCTGTGAACCAGACACCTCTCACTGCTGCTGCACTCACGTGGCCCTAACAGTGATTGGTCCACTTTGTTTTTGAATTGATTAATATTTTCTCAAGCTTTGGTTTGATCGACTTGATCATACGCCCAGTACATTAGCTGAAATGACGCGGTCCTGAAGCCCACTGGTGCCTGCAGCAGGACTTAGGTTAGTGAGAGAGCACCGGTGCTCATTCCCAAGCCAATTTAAAAACTGCATAGGAACAAAGGCGGCGGGAGAGGTGGGTGAATGTGACAGCCGACTGACAGCACAGCGGCCTCCTGTAAGCTCCGTCTCATCTTTCCTTTGACACGCAGACATTTATTACCAAAGGTAGCGATTCGTTAATAATGAACGTGTGTCTCGCCCAAAAATCTGTCAGATCTGACAGACAGGCATTAAAAAAAATTCCAAGCTGTTTAACAAACTTTATTTCAGCTTGCGGCATCAGCCGGCTGACTTGCAAATGGCCTGTAATTATTTTCACGAATCGCGGTTAACAACGACAGAGAGGCTGAGCACAGGTCTTCTGGGAGGTGGGACTCTAATGACTGTTTATGGAACAGCCACTTTGACCCAGATAGACACCACAAATGCTGTGACAGTTCCAGACAAGGTGGCTGGGGCACTGTTACAGTAACAGGGATAATAATCATCTTGGCAGAAGAAATTACGCTGAAACGAATGGAGAGAGATACACAGACAGGCCAGGAAGGAGAGAAAGAGAGAGAGATTTACAGACAGCCCAGGAAAGAGAGAAAGAGAGAGAGAGATATACAGACAGGCCAGGAAAGAGAGAAAAAGAGAGTGATTTACAGACAGGCCAGGAAAGAGAGAAAGAGAGAGATATACAGACAGGCCACGAAAGAGAGAAAGAGAGAGAGATTTACAGACAGGCCAGGAAAGAGAGAGATATACAGACAGGCCAGGAAAGAGAGAAAGAGAGAGAGATTTACAGACAGGCCAGGAAAGAGAGAAAGAGAGATATACAGACAGGCCAGGAAAGAGAGAGAGATACACAGACGGGCAAGAGAAGAGAGGGGGAGATATATAGACTAGCCAGAAAAGAAGAAGAGAAGAGATACAGAGGCCAGAAAAAAGAGAGATACACAGACAGGACAGAGAAAAGAGAGAGAGAGAGAGAACAAGAGAGAGAGAGGGGTGATTGCCCTGTGATGCTGTCAGCTCATGAATATGCAAAGCAAAATTTTCATTGTTTGGGGAGTTTCGGATATAAAAGCTGGGGGAGGGGTGTTTTCTGTACAAGGAATGTGTTTTAAATCCACTGAGACTTCATGTCAGCTGGACTTTTTATGTTACAGGTCATATTATGAGTTGTTATATTCAGGCCAATACAATAGAGATTATCCAAAGTCTTTGAGCCCTGAAGTATACAATGCCTTTCCTATTTAATTATAAAATGATCAGAAAAAGAGGCTTATATTTTAGTAGTTATTGTGGCTGATATGCCATGGCAGCAGTGTATCCATATATAAAGCACAGATACAAACATCACCATTGCTACGCTTTTAATTAAAAAGATGAAATAACTCTCCCCCACGTCCTCTTTTCCCACTCGACACTGAAAAGCAGTACTGTGGTTGTTTTTGCATTATGTAATGTGTTGTACATCACAGGCAACTCTAGATGCAATGCAGCCATCCTATCTTCTCCCCTCTGAAAAAAATCTTCTAAATCCATTTAACCTTTTTATCCCACATATTTGTACATATTCTACTGGTGGCTCAACCCCCGTGGATCAAACCCAAGAATTGCTCCTGTGTGACATCATTGTTGTCTCTGAATTTCCTCAGCATGAAAAATCTACTAATACAATCCTAATACAATATTTTTTTTATTGTAAGTTATGGAACATTATGACCAGATTGTGAGCCATAATTTTGAGTGTCAGAGATGGATTTTAAGCAATTAATATACAGCTCTGAAAAAATTAAGAGACCACAGCGACAATTTTAGTTTCACTTATTTCTCAGCTTATCAGAATTCGTCTGTGTAAAATATGCATTTTTTTAAAACTCCAGCCTGGCTCTTCCCTGCTTCTCATTAATGAAGGGCCCCTTCCTTGCTTTATGGGACTTCAGTCTGGCTTCTAGGAGCCTGATACGAGCTGTCCTAGCAGTACACTTCACACCACTTAACGTTTCCCTTTTTTTTGAAGGTCACTTGATGTCATTCTCTGATTTATGAGACTCTGCCGAATAAGTTGACGGTCATTTCTGGCATTAGAAAGTTGATTCTGCCCTCTACCTGGTTTTTGGTTATTGCCAGCTTATCTCCTGCTTCACTCCTGCTTGTTTTTAAAAACAGAGCCGTGTAATGAGGTCATATTATTACTGAAGTGGGAAATTAGTTTGGCACTTCATTCTAGCTAGTATATTACTCATGCATCCTTCAGGGAAGTCCTTGTCATATTGCTGTCATCCTTCGAACGTGACACACAATCTGCCATAGTCGTCAGAGCAGAGTTGTGGGTCAGGGTGACAGGACAGTGGAAGAGGATTGCGTGAATAAATGAAGTGGTCTGTGCCTTTGGTACTTGTCAGAAGTGGAGTATAGTGGAGTATATTGCAGTAGGACTCCTTGCATATGTAGCAATCACACCAAACGACAGAGCTGCAATGTGCTGATATGAGTTTTATTCTCCCCACAGATCTGGCAGTTTGCGTCGCCCCACCCACAGCCGCCTCCTCCATTTTATTTGAGAGTCACTGGCTTATATGAGTCTGTTTGACATAGGATTTCCCTGTGGAGTCGGCACGTCCTCCCCGCGTCACCATGGGGTTTCGTTCAGGTTCTCCGCTTCCCGCCTCAGTCCAAAAACATACCTTGGGGAAGTTGCCAGATTATCCATAAGGGTAAATGCGTGTGTGAATGGTGAGCGTGACAGTGACGGTTTGCCGTCCCATCATTGGCAGAATCATAGGCAATGAAAGTCCAATAGAAACGGGGGGTGGGACTTAGGGACCCATCACACGGAGGATCAGGAAATTATAGATTTATTAGTTTCGATTACCGATGCATGTTACATCGCATCATGAAGCGCTGGAAATCAAAGCATATACAGCCATGAAGATAATGAATAGACCACTCTATATTTTTAAGCATATCTGCATTTTTTAATCATGGTTTAATCGTCGTTCTGCAGGTAGACGGCTATACTGAGCAGCAAGATGCTGTCAGGTTCAAAGTTTGTAAGACAGCAGTACACAAACATATGGTGAAGCAGGAGACACTGGGAACGACCGAAAAACCAGTCAGGTAAAGAGCTGAAGCGACTTTATAATGCCAGAGGTGACCAATAACTTATCTGACAGTTTCTCATGAATCGTAGGATGACATCAAGTGGCCTTCTAAAGGAATGGGAAGCATTAAGTGCAGGTGTGAGGTGCACTGCTAGGACAGTTTGTATCAGGCTCCTAGAAGCAGGACTGCAAAAGCAAAGAAGAAGCCACTCATTAATGAGAAACTGCTGTTTCTGCACCCATAAATTGAGAAATGAGTGAAACAAAAAACTGTGCTGTATATTTAGAATTTGGTGATCAGTGTTGACACACCACTGCAACAAAATACGAGTGTGTCCTCAGCATTTAACCCATATGTCACATAGCAGGGGGCAGCTAATTCAGCAACCGGGGAGCAGTCCCTGGGGGTGGTACCTTGCTCAGGGTACCTCAGTGGTACCTTGCTGGATGGGGATTCAAACCAGCAATCTTTCAATTACAAGTGGATGGTGGTATTGATGTTTAATTATGTAAGAGATAATGTGACTTATAAAACAAGAAACTTATTTTGGTCTGTGACATGAAGCAGTACTAATTATGTCAAAGTATTTATTATTATTTTAAAACACCACTGTACTCTTATGTTTGCACTGGGCAGTTGTCCTTCGTTCCTGTTTTCACTGTGTCCTGTTATCTGCACTCCTCTCGGTGTTAACTGTTTACACCGAACCGCAAGCAATTCAGGTATGTTCACATTAAGCAATAAAGAGTTCTGAGTTTATATTTTGTTTCTTTATATATGTTTTTCCTAAACGTGATTAATTTTCAATGTGTAACATATGTTAAATTTCATCAGTGCTAACTAGGACACAGAGTATAACCTTATGTAATGAAGTCTGTATCTTTATCTGAAAGTTTGTGCGTTCAAGTCATGTGATGAGTAATTAATCATGCAATTAATCAAGGGCCTTAGCCTCAAAACCTGCTTCAGGGAGGTCACCAACCATGATCACAAGACTTCCTCGTTTCTACGACGCTTTGGCAATGGCATCTAGTAAAATATGTACAGATAATAAGTTGTGTTGGAGACTTGAGACACGATTGCGAAAAAGCCGCATTCACTCATACTGACTCCGCCCGGCTTAACCTTACCCTGGAAATCGTCCTTGGTCACGTGCTCCGACCTTCTGCGTGATTTCAACCAAACTAGTTGAAGAGGATGTGCGCGTCCTCTCATTGGACACTTGTGAGGGGCGTCGGCGGCCTCGCACTATGATTGGTGTAGACGCAGTGCCAAGAACAGCACGTTAATCTGCGCCGTCAGCGTGTGTGACCGAGCGAAAATGGCGAGCTGGTGCGTACGGGCTGCGAGGCAGAGTTATGGTGTTGTGGCATCACCTGCTTTTTTAAGGTAAAAAGGTGTTCGCTAAAGGGATAGCTTCCAGAATAAAATTATTTAATTGAAAAAGATCTTAGCATGATTAAGGGGCTTATAAGGGTCTTACCTGCAGTGACGATTCTGTCATATCCTCGTGTCTGAGTTTTCTTTAGGTGTTATAAAAGCATCTGAACAGGATTACTTTGAATTTCTTCGTAGTATGTTCCCGAATGATTTCCCTATTTATGTCTTGCAGAACAGCTAGCTGCGTTTCGTTCTGTTGCACTGCACATGCTAATTGAATAGAAATGTCCTAAGTGCGGGCTCGAATTCTTACTGATGGATATCGGTAGCATTTTGTAGCGGCAAATCCTGCGACTCGTGCAAAACGTGCGGGGCAGTATTTGGTGATTCTAATTCTAATTTGCAAAACCAGGCTGTCAAATTTAAAAGGAATTGTCGATATCGGCATATCGAAATGCACTCTACTGAATAAATATTGGGATCTTATGTCAAGCTGATTAACTGCTTTATGACTTGGTCGAATTTAATGAAGAATTAAATTCCCTGGGTCTTTACCAGTTATTCCAAAACCGTATTCCTCGTTATAGTTAATGATCATGGTGATAATATGGTAGTTGGTTTTTAATGAATTTGAGCCACTGCAACCTGGATTTTGCATTTACCCAGCTGAAGCATGTTGGATCTTATTCCTAAAGTGCTGGAACGTTACATTTCAAGAAAGTGGCTTCCTCCACTCTCCACAGAGTGGCGCCCCGTCTCCTGTGTGCAGCTGCCCCACAGAAGAACAACGGGCGGAGCCCCGAGGAGGATTCTGGGGCCCCCAAGGTGGAGGTAAGCGCAGCGGAGAAGGCGCTGGTAGAGGAGAAGGCCCAGCTGGAGGAGCAGCTGAAGGACATCACGGTGAGGGCACCTTCTGTGGCAGCCGTCCCGGGTGCGACCCCCTTGTGTCCCAACTGGTGATTGACCTCATGGTCTCCTAGGTTTCAGTAATCTCTTATGGGACTTGGTCAGATTTGCGTTTTGAGCTGACGTGACTTTTGAACATGTTAGGCACCCTCATTGGACGCTGCTAATTTGTACAGTAAAGAAATGAAAAGTTACTTATTGTTTTTAAGAGAGGCCTTTCCGGGAAGGACCCTTATCTGGCATGTTTCCCTGTAATCTGCCACAAACAGGACAAATACAGGAGAGCCCTGGCAGACACAGAAAATCTACGACAGCGGAGTCAGAAGCTGGTGGAAGATGCAAAGTTATACGGTACATCAGTATCAGTATTCTGCTGTGGGCAGGCGCCCCATCCTGGCTTATTCTCTGGGTTGTGCCCGTTGAGTCCAGAACTAATCCTGGAAACCTGTGACCCTGCATAGAACAAGGGGGGTGTATGGAACCCGGTGTTTGGATGGATAAGTGTTAAAACTGGGGCACGTCGATAGAAAAAGGTTTAAGCACATAATTCAGCGTCTGAATCCGACGCTTGTTACAATCTGAAGTGAAAGTTCCTTTTTGCATTAAGATGCATGTTCAGATAAACAAAGCATGTTTTTTTTTGCTGGCGTAAGAGATCTTGTTTCCTAATGTTGGGTCTTAGTAGTTGTGTCGCGTTCACGGTGTGAAATTACTGACGAGAAACAATCTGACCAGGAATTCAGGGTTTCTGCAAAGACCTGCTGGAAGTAGCCGATATCCTGGAGAAGGCGACGCAGAGCGTGCCCAAAGAGGAGGTGAAGGAGGATAACCCCCACCTGAAGAACCTCTACGACGGGCTGGTGATGACAGAGACGCAGATCCAGAAGGTGTTCACTAAGCACGGCTTGATCAAGCTCAGCCCCGACGGGCAAAAGTTTGACCCGTACGAACACGAAGCGCTCTTCCACGCCCCGGTAGAGGGCAAGGAGCCGGGCACGGTTGCCATAGTCACCAAGGTGGGCTACAAGCTGCACAGGCGCACTCTGAGGCCAGCTCTAGTGGGGGTGGCCAAAGCTCCGTAGGATGTTCCCAGATGAAGGTGACAGGTCTCTGTGGGTAAGGCTGGCGTTCTGCCTGGTGCCTGCAGGTCGGAAAATCCAACAGCTGAATGATGTTTTTCTGGACTTCAAGCACAACCTGTCATCACTGAATTATGTTTTTTCTGAACGTCACAGGGTCTACACAGATCTGTAGGTAACATTTTCCAGACATGTATGTGTGTATATAATTGTAACTTACAAAATTGTAAGTGAAATTTTAGCCGTTCATCACCTTTTCTATATGTACGCAGCTGGGTGAATTGTGTGGACCATGATAAAGACCGGTGACCATCTAAATAGGCCACTGTCAGCAAGCCCCAGCATGGAGATGTGCAGGACATGTGACGGTGTATCTTTATCTGTCAAGCTGACCCCGTTTTTGTCTAAAAAAAAATGGGAGGGAAAACTGCTTCTCTAGAGGGGTATGATAAGCCAGTCATTCAGACCTGAGCTGCTGCGGAAACACCTGTGGGAATTCCCAGTTTGTATTCTTTGTAAGCAGAGACTGAAAATGTAAATTTAAACTAATTGATTAATTGAAGTATGTCTGTTGGAAACTGTAAATCATTTTTTCTGTTATAAAGTACATATTTAAATTCCCTACCAGAGGTTACAGCATGTCAGTGTGTATTATCTAATCTTTAATGAGGAAATGTTAGGACCAGGAACTCAATATATACACAGATGAGCTAAAATATGAAGCCTCCACGTGAAGTGAATAATGCTAATTTTCTGGGATATATTACATAGTATCCTAACATTCAGTACTTTAGTAGACGTTGAATTCGGAAGACAGGGGTAAAGATCTGAGTGACTATGATCGGGGCCAGATTGTTATGGGGCATCTCTGAGACACCATGGAATGGAAGTGCTTGCCCACGGTCAGGCATGGTGAGTATGTACTAAGAGTGGTGTGAGACCACGATCCGCAGTGTGGGATGCGAGCAAAGGCTATCCTGTGTAGGATCACTGAGGCACAGATGGCAGATAATTTTGATAAAGGTCATGCGAGTGATGTCATGACTCAGTGTCACTATAGACCAATCATAGGGTCTATGCTGAGCCCCGCCCACCATCAGAAGCACCGACGATGGGCACGAATGCTTTGGAATTTAACCTTGGCGCAATGGAAGAAGGTCGCCTGGTCTGATGAATCCCATTTTCTGCTGCGTCATGGACGGCTGGGTTATGTGTGAAGTGTTTGTGGGATGCGTTGGACTGACAAGTCCAAGTTGCAGCTATTCCCTTCATCAAAATTATCTGCCGTTTGTGCCTCAGTGGTACCACACAGGATAACCTTTGCTCGCGTCCCACATTGATGAGTCTTAGCCGCTGGACCCCCCCATCGCCAATTGTGGCTTCTCCTACCCCGCACCGCTCTCAGCAGGTACTCACCCAGGCCAGCTGTCAGCCCCTAGGCTGCCTCTAATTACTGGACCCTTATAAAAGTCACTCGGGTCTTTTGTCCTCTCCGTTTATTCTGCATTTAACATGTTGACTACTAGTACTGAATCCTGGCTTGCTGAGTAATAAACCCCATAGTACCGAACGCCGGCTTGCTGAGTAATATACCCCATAGTACCGAACGCCGGCTTGCTGAGTAATATACCCCATAGTACCGAACGCCGGCTTGCTGAGTAAT
>JAODUD010000015.1:14705496-14719802 GCA_026784285.1 Stomatorhinus walkeri | reverse complement strand
GCTCACTGGATAGCGTCCATGTCTCACAGCCATACAGCAAGACAGGGAGCACCAGGACTCTAAAGACTTGGACCTTCACCCTCTTGCAGAGATACATATCGGGAGCGCCACACACCCCTTTCAAGTGACCTCATGACCCCCCATACTCTTCCAATCCGTGTACTCACTTCATGGGAAGAGTCACCAGAGACATGAATGTCACTGCAGAGGTAAGTGAATCTCTGATACACTACTGATGGCTACACCGAAGAAATCATTAAAGGCCTGGATCATGGTTTTTATCCAGGACATTCACAGTCCCAGACACTCAGACTCCGCACTCAGTCAATGAAGAGCCCCGATCAGAGCCTCCATTGACTCCGCTAAGTTCACAGCATCGTCGGCAAAGTCAAGATCAGTAAATCTTTCTTCACCAACAGACGTCCCACAGCTGCTGGACCCCACAATCCTACCCAACACCCAGTCCCTGCAAGCACTGAACAGAGTAGGACCAAGAACACACCCCTGGTGAACCCCTGGATCACCTGGGAAGAACACAGAGGTTCTCCCTCCACTCTGCACAGCCCTCACAGTACCAGTGTACGGGGCGGCCATGATGTCCAGCAACTTCATGGGGATCCCACAAAGTCTCAGGACGTCCAACTCGATCAAGTAGATCAAAATCGACAAAGGCTGCAAAGAACCTCTGCCGATATTCGTGGTTGTGCTCGAATACCTTTCGTCTTGCATGAAAATAATAATGGACAAAAACGCAGCAATTACCTGTTTATGATCTAACATCCTTACGGTGGTGCAATGAATGGGTGATATTAGGTACAGTGATAGAAAAAAATTGACAGTTGTATTGTCTCACACTGTCTCACAACAGCTACACTAAAATAATGTATTTATAAATGCATTAACGAGAACTGAAGTGACAGAAAGGTTACTTTCCATTTGTAGCTAATTACTTTTAAGTATTTGAATTACTTTTGAATGAAGTAATTAATAATGGTAGATAACTACTAATTTTCAGTAACTGGCACAAAACTGCTAACCCACTTATTCAGCCTCTCATTGTCTCTACCAGTGGTAGCTTCACTTTAATTCTCCAGTAACATTGTTTCCCGTCATCTCCCGAATCACAGACTTTTAGTGCATTTTATACTGTATTTTTTTCAGTTGAACTGTAACTTGTAACATGTGACTGATTGAAGACATGGCCATAACGAAGAGAACTAGTCATTTCCCCGAATGCCACGGAATATTACCTCTTTGATATGAAGCAGTGTTACCATTCTGTCCTATTCCACACTCATGTCACTCCAGCTTCTGGCTTTGTGGTCATATTTTCTATAGGCAAGAACACAAATAACCAAAAAGTTAAATTAAAATAAAAAGTTGAGAGTTCGAAATAGCAAATTATGTGAATCGTTCCATCTTGTCGCATCTGTATATTGTGCTTCTACATTATCTTTAATCTTTCATCCACCCCACCCCCTCCAGACACACAACCCCTCTATAAAAGGTCGTGGTTCGACTCTGCTGGCCCCAGTTAAGCTATAGAAGCGACGCTGATCTTCACAACCTTCCAGTGGAATCATGAAGTCCCATCAGATCTCTGCCTTCTTTCTCCTGGTGACAGTGCTGCTGTCCTCCACTCTGGCTCAAAGTAAGTCTGCAGCCACTCACAGCTTTTATCAGGACGTAGTATTTTATATTTAAATGGTTCATTCAGATTATGAACCCAATTGTGAGATACGAATACAGTCCAAACTATTTGTTTTGTACATTTTTCATGTATTCAAAATGGCTGTATGTATTTTGTACATACATTTTCTGTTCTTCATATCTCTCCAGTTGGCAGTGGACCAGAGAAGTGCTGTTTTATATACTTTCCTGGAAGACTGGGGATGGAGCTGCTAGCTGGATATGCAGAGACCAGAGGGGACTGCAGTAAACCTGGAATTATGTAAATATTTACTCTTCTCATGTATTGTTTTGAACTTGCATTGTGATGTAAAGTTTGTTCTGTGCAAAATGTCTACAAGAGAACTTAATTTTAATCCAGGAAAGAAGGAATCTAACAAGTAGATCCATGACATTTTTTTAAAAATAGATTTTACACCAAAAGTGGCATTGAAGTGTGTGTGGATCCCAGTGAGGATTGGGTCCAGGAGATAAAGAAGAAGCTGAATCACCATCCCCATCAAAAGTAGCAGGATCCCCCACCAGAAGGAGCCCCCCTCCATCAGTAATGCTTTCTGCCTGCCTGGAATTTTATTACACTTAAGCTTATACTTCAGTTCTCCTGTAACATTATTACGTATAATCTCCCAAATCATATAGACTTTTAATGCATTTTATATTGTTTTATTTTCAGTCTTTCATTAAAAAAGTTACATTTGAATTGCACTTAAATTGCTTTATATGCATGTAACTGATTAAAGACTATTGAAATGTTAAGGTTGCTGATTCAAGGTTATTATTTTAGTCATTTAACTTACAGAACAACATTTATCTGGTGCTGAAACAATGAGAGAAACATTCAATAAAAGAATCAATAACATAACTGGGGGGCGGGGTGCTGTCAGAACAACAGCCCTACCACTTGCTCCAGCCATCTAATCTGTACTCCTCACACACTCAACAACCTGTACAATTTCTAGAAGTACTGCAAGGATCAGCTGGAAATGGGAAAGCCAGTACATGTATTACCTGAATCCTACGTATGGCACGTAACTCTGAAACTACACTTATTCATTTATTGCGCATTCCACTTACATAGCAATATTGCAGAATCATCACCAAGTATGTGGTCACCTGTAATTCTTTGTGCATACATTGAAGAGTAGTGGTGATAGAACGCAGCCTTGTCCTGTTCCTTTCCATCTTGAGCCGTTCCGTATCATCATACGCAGTTCTCACCGGTGGCGTCCTGGTCCTAATAAAGCGGTATGATGATCTGGACCCCCACTTCTAGTAATCAACATGCCTCAGGTTCTGCCCAAACTCCTTTCCCTCGGTCACCATGAAAGCGAGTCTGCATTACTGATTTGTTCTCCTGTGCGATGGATCACAGTGAACTCACAGGATTATAATTACTCAAGTCACCAAGTCACCTGACCTTCTGGCTCCTTGATCGACAGCAGACAAGAGTCCCCATGAACGAGGACATCGTCTAGTAATTACTCACTCACTAGCACGCTCTCCATCAGATGCACAAAAATGGCAGGAGCAATGCAAAGACCAAAAGCCATGACCATATACTGGCAGAGGTCCGTTCCTGGTCATCTTACCTCTGGTGACGGCGGGATCTGCCTGTACCCACTCCTCTTATTCAACTAGGATGAAATGGTTACCAATCACTCTAACTGGGGGAGGAGGTAAATGTCTTTTTTTTTTTTTTATAAAAGCCTTATGTTGCCTGAAGTCAAGGCAAAACGCTGCTTAACCCCGTTCTAAGGCATCCATGACCATGGGTAACACCCATGGGCTCTCTGAAGCCCATTTTGCCCCAGCTCCCACCCTTCTCTTAGCTGCCACTAAGTGGTGTTGCTTCAATTTTGGGGCATTCGATCTGAAGATGTAATCAGATTCAGTTCTCCAGCCATATGACGACTCAGCAAAGTTTGAACAGGTTTGCAAAAAAATAAAAATGAAAGCTTGTGTGTCATCCACTTATCAAACAAAGCATCTGTGACGGCGGCAGACTGGCCTCAAAAATATGCGTCCGGGAAATACAAATATATACGTTCCGGGTATATCCTACGCACTTTCAATTTTAAATATTTCATACGTTCACATTGTGCACAAGGTGCAAGTGAGCATGAGCGGTTTGCTAAACTGACGCCCCTCAAAAGGCGTCACCCTGAGCAATCGCCCATCTTGCCAGGATGGTTGCAATTGGTCGCAATTAGAGCATAGACCTTCTGCCCACCATGGGGCCAACAACTAACTGGCCCATATTCAAAACATCAAACTATTCTATACATAGTTTGCATTTGGACTTCCATTCACACTTGAAATTCATATCTAGCTACTTACAATATTTAGCATTGGAAAACCAAGTAGGTGAAAATTCACATTTCCCTTTTGTGACTGTTGTAAATTGCAAGGCAGCCTACAGCAATACTTCTTGGTGGAGATTATCAAAAATGCCCCAACAGACACACCCCCAGTTCTTTGTTCAGGATGTTACTCTTCAATCCGTGCCCTGGTAACCACGTTTAAAATACACAGCAGGCCAAGAGACTGAAAATACCAAAATATTTCCATACTTTCCTTTTTCCATACCTATCCAGACTTGGAAAACAGCAAAATCAAATTTCATACTTTTCCTTACTGTGTAGGATCCCTGTGCATTCTCTATTTAGGTACAGTCATACATCGCTGGAATAACTAGGATATGTTCTGAGAAATGCATCATTAGGCAGTTTTGTCATTGTGTAAACATCACAGAGTATACTTACACGCACAGCGTAACACGGCATTCTGTTTTACAGTAAATTTCAATGCAAGCAGAGTACCCTAAAATAAAGTACAGTACGTACACAAACCAGTTATTTATGTACAGTACATAATGTGCTATACTTCTATACAACTGGCACCACAGTAGGTTTGTTTAAACCAGCATCACCACATGTGACTAAAGCATTGTGATAAATTGCTGCAATGTTTCAGCTTCATTATAATCTTAAAGGACCACATGGAAAAACAGACACATATTTACACGTTAATAGGTAATTTTTTTTCACCATTCCACAATTGGGTTAAACTTTTCCCTCATGCATATAATTACGCCCAATACCAAAAGTACAATAAAATCAGTGGCTCAACATTGACAGATCTTCGTTCCACTGAAAAGAACTCTTAATGCTGCAGCATTCAAAGCCATTTTGACCAGTTTCTGCTAACTTTCCATGTTCCATAAGGACATGGACGAGTGAATCTGGTTTGGATCAGATCCCTGACTTCAACCCGACAGAACACTTTTGGGATGAAGTAGAGTGGAGACTGCAAGGCAGGCCTTCTCATCCAACATCAGTGCCTGACCTTGCAAATGCTGTCCTGAAAGAATGATCAAAATTTCCCATAAACACACTCCTAAACATTGTGGACAGCCTTCCCAGAAGACCTGAAGCTGTTATTGCTGCATAGGATGGGCCAAATCCATATTAAAGCCTATGTATTAAGAATGGGATGTCATTAAATTCACGTGCGTGTAAAGGTAGGTGTGCCAGTACTTTTGGCAACATAGTGCATGTGGGACTCAGCATGGATAGATTAAGCACTCAGAGCCAGTTCAGTTAGCTGTATATTTACAGAGCTTTATTTAATAAAACAGTATTTACACATCTACTGGCATATTTTACAATCCCAAAGACTCCAACATTAACTGTACCGGGTCCCTTGGAAACAGAATAATCATACACATCCCAAAAGGGTGCAGAACAGACAGAGGCACAACACAAAAAGACAAACAAAATCAAACAAACATCGCCAGTGTTCACTACATCACTGCTTCTTTCATCACCAGACTCATCTGACCAATAACAGAAGGAGCAGCTGCTTACTGAGACAAACCCAGCAGCAGGTGATATATATATAGGGAGCACATTCGTAAGGTGGTATCTGAGCTTCACATGAACAACATACAGAAACCAGCAGAGGCCAAATTCTGGGGGGGCAGCGCTTAGACAAAAAGCTCACATAGAAGCTGCATAATTTAATTTATTCACACGAAAGTAACAAACAAAACATGACAGACAACCTGTCAGGTATCTAAAAATTTAGGAATTACAACAAGATAGTTATACCAGTAGACAGTGACCAAGATTCAAGTTCTGACTGGACAAAGACATTTCCAGATTGTCAGGTGACCAGAATGCAAATGCACTGATTGGACAGGAAAGTGCCAAGATGGTTCGCTCCCCGGAAAGCATAGGCATTGGATCCCTGTAACTCATAAGGGAAACAAAGGCCACTTAACAATTTACTGGAAATTAAGGAGATAAATTTAACCCATGCATTTTTTTTACCCACTATTTTTCTGAAAAACAAATCACGGAATGTAGACCACTGGATATATCCCAGTGAGTCAAACTCCAGTCATAGCATTTCAGAGTATTAGGGTCCTCAGTGCAGGTCCAGTGCATTCAGCTTAATGCAACATGTATTGTGCAACTTGATGCATGACTCAACCGAAATCAACAGTGATAACAAAAGACACAAACAGGAAGTCTGATATCTGTCCACACATCTGCTAAATAAATATGCTCACAGAAAAGGTGCCTGTATTATTCAGTACTCTGCTTTTAAATTTTTAGTTCATGTAAAGTGAAGTCAAAGACTGCAAAAAGCTGTCAGAAGTCAAACTGCATGCTGAACGAAAAGGTACGATGACAGCAAAAAAAAAAAAAACACAAAACAAAAACAAACTCAAGACCAAATTGGTTTAAGCCCATGTGCCAACACAGCATGGAAATGATTCAGCATCACAGACTGATATCCAGGGATCTGGAGCATCCAACAGAAGTGGTGTTGGAAAGGTGTACAAAACAGCCAGTATGAATGATTTCATCTGCATATTGCATAACAGCAAACCTCACATATGCCGACTTTACAAAATGGCAGCCGCAGGGCACATGGAGAAGAGAGAGCCACAGCAAATCTTATGCTCTGGATCGATTACTTTGGTCTTTGGACAGGCTGTACTGAAGTATTTCGGGCACATGGGCCTGCAGCCATCTGGAAAAATAAGACCACCATAAAATGGCCTGTTACATTGCCCACCTTGTAGCTGTTTGTACATGGGAACCCATTCCAGCCCTTCTTAGGACAAGGGCTAAGGACCCACAAAAGTCACCTCTACTCACGACCACTGATACGTGCAGGAATTGGGTTTAGTGAGGGAGTAGGAGAACAATAAGGAAAGCTAGAACAACTGGAATGGAAGATTTGGATTCCTGTGGAAGAGGAGCACAGAACAAATCAAGGAGAGGATTCATCTGACACTTCTGTGATGATCAAGCCTAAGTGTAACATTTCAGGGTAAGCGGAAAAAAAGTGCCTGAATCAGAGGTCAGCAAGTTAAAGCAATTATTCTTATTCATGTTGAGTGTCGGTGAAAAAAAGTAAAAAGTAAATAGGTGTAACAAATAAATGCATTTTAATAGTAGTAACAGAGTAAAAACCCACAGGACAACTTTACATGATGCTTTTCTTCTGACATACTGAGTGAAATGATGTCGAATATAATCGGGGTTAAAGCATCTCCGGCCTGACGTGTAACATGTAACATGCAAGTGAAAAACGTATAAGCAGCAGCACACCGCGGTACGTATACAAAACAGAGTTTACAGCAGGGATGTGAAGCATACAGCTAGATCCTTCACTGTGTGTAAAATCCATTCCTGTAGTGCATCAGTGCAACCCGAAATGTACGCCACACGTAAAAGAGAAGAAGGACGAAGGCTGAACGGGAGCTGAGTGTCAAACCATTCAGTGAGACAGAGAAACGAAAAGATGAAAGACTGTCCGTTTCACATGACTGAAGGCAGGGGTAGCACGCAAACACAATGAGTAGGAGATGGGGGGGGGGGCTGCACCACGCTTCCTGTATGTGCAAATTTAAGGTCTGAGTCATCCACTCCAAGTGTCAACTGGCGAAAAATAAAATGTGACCTCAGTTCTCGGCGCATATGAAGGACGATGGGGTAAGTCGACCAGAGGGTACCCAGTGCAGCCCCTCCAAGAGCAAACAGCTCCCCCTAGAGGAAACACCTTCATACATCATCTTCTTACAAAGCTAAAGGAGTTTTGCCACCGATCCTCAGGTCAGCAGGTCAGAAACACACACAGAACCCTACAGTCACAGGAGACCAAGACAGCAGAGCATCACCAATAGCAGCGTAAGACACACCCAAAGGAGGAAGGACCTGTTCGTCTACCTCGCTCCCAGAGTGAGACCTGGTTAGAGATGAGGGCCGTTCACACTGGAGACGACCCTTTCGATTAGCGGCTGGGCCAGTAAACTGGAGGTTCCAGGATTTAAGGCTTTGGTCCTTAGACTCTCTGCGAGCCGTGCAACCTCACACTCTCTGCAGCCGGACTAAATCCAGGCTGTGGACGGCTCTTACAAACGGCTTCTTCAAAAATAGGGGGGAAACAAAAATCCAGTAATATTTCTAAAATAAAGATTATGATGCTTTGAGATGTCTATACACTCAACGCTTTAAGACGGGGCTGCCTCTCTCCTGTTCCTTCTGCAGTGCTTGGAGGACCTGGGGTTGGACGGACCAGACAGAATATCATAATTAGCACGATGTACAACAGCAAGCTGCAGTTATGTACCGAGTAATTTCTGCAGTTGTGTAATCATTTACATCAGTCTGATAGCATCGCACTACACGTCTCTAACGTACTTACTGTGCCCCCCCCCCAAAAAATGCTGATTTCATTCCTCCAACTTAAGTTTGCTGGCAGGCCGCTTGACCTTCGACCTCTCACCTGGGCCCACTTCTTATTCTTGCACTGCATTTGGATGTTGCTGATGGAGCAGAAGAGCTCTTCGGCCGAGATGTCCTCGGGCAGCCGCGTGAGGAACTGAGCGTTGTGGATGAAGTCCATCCTGGTCAGGATGTCCTCGTAAAGCCTGAGGACGCCCAGCGCCGTACGGAACAGGAACTCGTCTCCGTCCCGGCAGAACACGTCCCACACGCGACACGCGAGGTCCAGGGGGAGGGACTTGCTGTACAGGGTAAAGATCCTGAACAGAGACAGAAACTGGTCACTTATACAAGCTGAATAACCAGGCAAATGACAAAAGGCATATATATATATATATATATATATATTAAAATGAATCTCAGGGTTATTTAATCAGCAATAGATTAAAGGTTGGATGCAAGTATTTTTATTTCACTGTATACAAAAAACAATGCTGCCCTATAAAAAGACAAAATTATGACGCTAACACTGAAACCAAGAATTTTTAGTGTGGATTTTGTGGTCATTATAATTTGCAAACTTTTCTTCAAAACCAAGCACATATTTTATCAGGAGAGCAAACCTTAAGAAACCGGATTTCGGTCACAACTCAGTTTTGATGAAATGTGCAGATAAAGTGTTTTGGTTTTGTAGGGTGGTAAAAGAGCTCGATGCATATATCCGCTGAGACACAGCAGAGATTATTTAATTAAGTGAAACTTTGCTGGTTGCAGTTGCCCGTTTCATCAGAACATAAACAGCCAATTAACTATTTCAGTTCCCGCAGCTGAGTACTGTCACAGGGTGGGGAATTCAGGACAAAGATATACACATCGCAGCCAGAGAAAGAGAGAAGATGAACGGCCAAGGTGGAGAGAGTGACACACAGATAACGTAACGTACCAGTCAATTAAATATATATCCGGAGTTAAGTTGTTGCTCTTGAAATGTGCAAAAAGCTTTGGTAGGTTTTCTTCAAAGAACACTTCAAATGCTGCAAAATAGGTTAACATCTGGAAAGAGAGAGGCGGCATGGTCTCAGTCCACATCCGTGTCATGACACCAGCTGACCTACTAACTACACTAGCCCCTTTGTAGAGGGCGGGCAGAGGTCGACCCAAGGAGACATTATTAGTGTAGGACGCTTGATAAAGCCCCAAAGATTCATAGAAAACTGACAAAAGGCTACATTACAACACTGGAATGTTACAGGAGTCCAAAGAAAAGCTGGCTGGACAGAAGATGGGCAGGAATATGGGTACAAATGTTTCTGTCTTCTGTACAGCAGCGCAAGTTCAAGAGGTGCCACTCACAAGGCTGTGGTCCACCCTGAAGAAGGCCATCTGACACGGCTTGTTCAGAAGGTTTGCAAATGCGATGAAGGCGTCCGCTGTATCCAGGTTCAGGATCAGCACTGCCGCGATGAAGGACATGCCCTGTACCTGCAGGGGGCGCCACATGGAGAGTCCCGTCTCAGACCTGGTGACCTGTGACCAGCTTCAACTAAAACCCAATCCCTGCACGACTCGGCAAGGGTGTGAGGACATGAAGGCACCGTGATCAAGTGTGACCCCATCCAGAAAGACCTTACACTAGTGCGAAACAAACGAGTAGCGTATAACACTCGAAAACAGGATCAACTATATTAATGTTTTTCTTTATTTAACTTATACACATTGGGGTATTACTGGGAGTTTCACCGTCTTGCATGATAAGTGCCGCGCTGTCAGGGTCTGCTGCAACGCGAACATGAGAGGAGAATTAAAAAAATCGGCAAGTTTCATTGCCTGCTCCCCGCTGATGTAATCTTGTATCGAATACGTAGCTGGCCTGATTGTTTTCTCTGTAACAGTTCTCACGGTAAATAAGGTTCGAGACCCCTGCTTTACACAAACATTCACTTCAAAAACTACCAAAAAAGCTGCAAAGCCTAAATCAAGATGACAGCCATACGGGGTTAGGGTAATAGACAGTTCCCACATCACAGAAACTTGTGGCACTAGTGAGTATTATGGCAAAATATATATATATATATATATATTTTCCTTTCAATATTGCAAATGTGCAATATTCAAAATGGCCTTAAGTCATTGTTAGCCACTTCAGGTTTACTATGACACTAGGAAAAGGATGTTCACGCTTGTCGACCCAGCATGTGCCTACCAGCCCTGAAAGGTGGGGACACCAGCACATATTGGACTGAAATGAAAGCTCCTCTGGTAAAAGGAACATTTCATGACCATTACCACTTAAATTTCCCCCTTACTCATAACACAGCCATAAGGAGAACTCTACGTAAGAACAGTAGCTCAAAGAGTGTACAAGAAGCGGACGGGAACACAGTGTCATGTGACATTCTGTACCAAGAAAACAGGAAGGAGAAAAAAAGCCACAAAAAAAAAAAAAAAAAAAAAGGTGGTCAGTGAAGGGGCTGCGGTTTCTGCAGTGGAAAAAGGCAGGGGGGGGTTTCTTAGCACTGCGGAGCTCTTGCTAAGCTACTGACCACAGCCGTCGCATTTTCAAAAAAAGCACCTTATCAGGCACAATCAAAACCAGGCCTCCGTATCAGAAAGAATTCTTTCTATTTTTCCAGACAGTGTCAGCAGACTGTCAGTATGGCAGTAATGGGTAACTCAGCAGGACTCCTACACTGATGGAACTATGCATCAGCTGTGTTTGAACATGAGTAATAATCACCAGTCGAAGCAAGTTACACCTCTATGCTTTCGCATCAGATGGCAAGAGGAACTACCAGACAGATAACCTGGAAATAAATATGAGCTTACATATCCCACATCCGGCCGATAGCAGGTGTATGCCCCCAGGATGCTGTGCAGCACGTCGTAGTACGGCCCCCCCTGTTGAAGCAAACACACACCAAGAACCATCAGATGGCCCCTTCTTACGAAGGCTGACCCCTGACAAAGGTGACCCGAGGACACTCAGTATGTATGACCAAAAAGGAGTTTGCAGAAATGCACTTAATGCACCTCAGCAGGTGATGAATTAACACCGGACACATGCCACAGTGACAGACTCACCCCCCCCCCCACGGAACCTTGGCCATCCCTCACCTGCTGGAAAATGCACAAGTGGGGAAATGTTCTAGAGATGTCCAGCTTGATGAGCTCCAGGCTGTCCTCTCTGTCTGCCTGCGACGACCCAATCTCTGGGCACATGAAGAGGGAGTTATTACCACTAGGTGGAGCAGTTAGGGTGCAATGCATCACAATCCTATGCACATTCCATTGTAAAAATGCCAGTCTAAGACGTTAGCAAGCCAAACACTAATGCCCCTCTGACCTAAACTTCTCTGTAAAGCCACGTGCTATTTTCAGAAGGAGATCTTCTCCTTCTTGCACTGTGCACACAGTTCAAAAAGCAAAAAAAGGCAACGGACATGAACAGAAAAAAAGCAACAGAGTACCATCTAAAGACACAACACACACGACAGGGGTCATTCTCACAAAGACTGCAAAGGACTGATACACCCGTAATGTTTCAACATTACCTTAAAAATCGAAAATTACATTATTTCTGTTTTTAACGGGTGTTCGCAATACTTTTACATAAACACCATGCCACGTCTTTATCAATAAGAAGGACTATTGTGGACGTGCATTTAAATCGGTTAATTACAAAAGAGCAGACAATATTTATTAGTACTATTAATTTACAAGTTTCATATCAGTGGACAATTAAATAATAAGTCTAAAATTATCAAAACTATACATGTTCATTAGTTATATAGTTATATTTGGAACATTAAGATGTTTAAGTAATGTCACACAATTGGACAAAAAGTATTGTCAAAAAAGTGAATCTTTGATAGTCTGGATGAGACAGATCTAGCGGAGTTCTAAATGAAGTCCTCGACATATAATGTTACGTTGGAGTAACTATGTTGGATAAGGTGAAATGAGAGCAAATACCATCAGCATCGGCCCCCGAGTCAGATGTGGGGAGGCTCTTCCACTTCTCCTTTGCCCTCGCGAGACAAATGCTGTACAGCTCTGGAAGGGACACATATCACATTCAAATGCATCACAGTCTTATGCACATTTCATTGTAAAGATGCCAGTTTAAGACGTTAACAAGCCAAACTCTAATGCCCCTCTGACCTAAACTTCTCTGTAAAGCCATATCTTATTTTTAGGAGCTCTTCTCCTTCTTACACTGTGCACACAGTTCAAAAAGCAAAAAAAGGCAACGGACATGAACAGAAAAAAGGCAACAGAGTACCATCTAAAGACACAACACACACGACAGAGTCATTCTCACAAAGACTGCAAAGGACTGATACACCAGTAATTACTGTCACATAGGTTAGTTACCCGGCAACACATTGACCCTGAGGCTAACACCACCCCGATTCTGTGATCCAGGCTAAAACCCAGTTGCTTTTCAGGCATGAGCTTAGCCCATGTGCATAACCTTGGAACGAGTGCGCCCTCTGCTGCCCGGACTCGCTCATTACAGCTCTCATTCACAGAGCCACTTTGTCCTGTCACAGAGGGGTCTGTTGGATGTATAACACTGTGAGAATCAAACCCCACATTCCTTAAGCATAATGTCTTGGCATCAACCTCTCCAGTTCAAACAGAATCTACAGTAAAATTTCATGTTGCTTGTGTGTTGGAAGACTGTCATTGCAGTATTGGCTGTAGGCTGTTGAGATGGCCAGCAGAGGGCGCTGAAACCAATGACTCCCCAGTTGTTAATGCCACACTGGCAGGTGAGAAAGCCTGCCTGCAGAAAGGTGAGCCCGGCCCTGCATAATTCAGTGTCAGCTGGCAGAGCTCGGCTCAGGTGTCCCTGCGGCGCTTCGCATTTCTGGATCTATAGTAGCTAGCTTATGGTTCCTGGAAGGAGCAGCGGACGTCAGCAAGGGGCGGGGGGCTAAATGTTTGAAAAACACACACACACACACACACACACACACAGCCACACACACACCATGATGATTAATCACACATAAAATCATGTATGTTTCACTACCAGCCAAAAAAAAGCTTTATAGTCTTTATAATCAGTGTAGTACTATAATTATTCCAAAAAAAACAGACAAACCGCGCCCATATCAGATGCATAGATCAGATGGAGCAGCAAATACGAGTTTCACTCCACAATATCCAGCCACAGACTTTACCCCGAGTATATGACACTGCTCTCAAAACAAAGTGAATGCTTTGCGAGAAAAAAAAACTAAAACCTATTTGACAAAATAACTAAAACAGAATCCCGACAACCACTGAAAGTGCACTTTACTGAAAAGGTCCTCATTTAAGGTATTCACTTTCAATAAAACAAAAATGTTGCAAACTGAGATTTTTGCCCTCTCAGCAGTCCGACATTCTATGCAACATCATGACAGACACTCTCCCATTGTTCATAACCAATGAAAGAACACATGTAGGTCTCCAATATATATTTTTGCTCATACTATTCTCCCAACGGGCTATCAAAATGATCAGATTAAAGAAATAATTCACTGGCTACCCTGATACATCGTTGTCGTCTGATGATAACTGCCTCTTTGACGATTATGACTTTACTACAGACGGAATACAGACACTCTCCTGTCTATTGATAGTGTTTCATATCAAATTGACCAAAGAAAAGTTGTTTTATGAAATCATCTATTTAACTAATATTAGTATGAGCTAGGGGTCGGCATGGTGGTGCAGTGGTTAGCACTGTTGCCTCACACCTCTGGGACCTGGGTTCGAGTCTCTGCCTAGGTCACACGTGTGTGGAGTGTGCATGTTCTCCCTGTGTCGTCGTGGGGTTTCCTCCGGGTACTCCGGTTTCCCCCCACAGTCCAAAGACATGCTGAG
>JAODUD010000015.1:14664901-14695807 GCA_026784285.1 Stomatorhinus walkeri | reverse complement strand
GAGGGTTCTGCATGTGCACCATGCGTCTGCACGGCTCTCCTGCAGGTACTCGAGGGTTCTGCATGTGCACCATGCGTCTGCACGGCTCTCCTGCAGGTACTCGAGGGTTCTGCATGTGCACCATGCATCTGCACGGCCCTCCTGCAGGTACTTGAGGGTTCTGCATGTGCACCATGCGTCTGCACGGCTCTCCTGCAGGTACTCGAGGGTTCTGCATGTGCACCATGCGTCTGCACAGCCCTCCTGCTCAGGTACTCAGGTTTCCCAGCACAAGGCAAAAAAAAAAGAGGAAAAAAAATCTCTCAAGCTACCCTTGTGTGTGGGATCTGAGGCGGCGCATGTGTGCCCAGCAACAGAATGACACCTCCAGGAGTCTCGCGCCTCACGTGCAGCATGTCCTGTGACAGGCTCCAGACTCACTGAGGCCCTGTACTGCTTATGCAGTTATAAAAGAAAAAAAAAGGGAATGATATTTATAATTAGTAATTAAGTAATTACTGATATCTTGACTATTATGCAAACATTTTTGCATGTAATGGTCACTGCTGAGCCGTTTGCAATTCACTGTGAACTGTCAGCCATCGGTCCTGTTCCTCAACTATCACCAGTAAGTGAACAATAGAAAAGGAGAGGACAGTCGACCACAGCTAGGCATCGCATCACAGTCAGCACAGGCTGCACAGCTAAAGTGCACACCTGTGACCCGCAATAACCCAAGCACATTGCACAACCCGAGGGACCTTTTCAAAAAGTGGGGATAACAGCACAATGCAAGACTGGCTCATCTCCAGCAAGAAGCCAACAATGTGCCCAGTGCAAAAGTTCACATTTCCTTATTTCTCATTTCCTGATGTGAAATCTGGTTTGCATCAGTGTTGCAGGGTGAACTAACCTGGCACCACAGCCAGCGGGTTTACTTTACGTTATCTACATTTCTTTGGCGATCACTTAAAGGTCATTCAACATTGCAGGTCTTACAGTACATAAAAAAGGGAGAAGTGTTCCCTCTGTACAATTTTATGCTAGTATACATAAAAAAGGAACTCGAGTGATTCTGTGCACAGACCCCGGCACGACTTGAGGAACCCTGCAGATCTTTGAATGCTGTTCTTAGGTATTTTGGCAGGATCTCGCCTTTCTCCATGAGCCCAATTTCGGTTTGACTGAAGTCCGATGGAGTATCAGAGCTACAAAGATGCCTTTAGGGACTAACAGGATTCAGTATCTTGAATATAAATTCCAAAACTGCCAAAACAGTCCTGAGTACCAGCAAAGCTTAAGTTAGGGGGCAATAATCTTTCCCACAAAAAGACATGACTATCTTGCAAACAAAACCTTCTATACATAAAGGAGAGGTAAGAGCAATAACTATAGCCCTCAAATGCCAACTGAAACGTACTTTCCAAATAGAGATCTTGCAGACTCAGCACCTAACCAGAAACTAATGTTGAAAATGGCAACAGAAGCACACAGTGAAAAGACACCGTACATTACTCAAGACCATACTAACCTGTCATAGAGAAAGAGCAGCGATGTAGCAGCCATATCAGCTCTAAGCTGTCAATGAAAAGAAAAAAAAAAAACTCTGCAATTTCTGTCCTACCCCAACACTTCTATTCTTCTCCCTCCTCTCAGTCACCCGGCACAAAAATATGCAGAGTTTACGGACATACGCTCAAAGGCAGTAATACAAGCCTGAGCCAAGGGCAGAATAACAAGAAGAAAAGATATTAGTGGAGAAAGAGAAGAAAAGGAGGGAGGGTCACGGGAATGAAGAGAAAGCGTCAGAAGGGAGGTATCAAGGGCAGGGTTTGAAAGAAACACGCATGTACAGAGCCTCGAACAAACTCAGACTGGAGGGCACTGACAATGTCAGGATACCGAAAACAGCCTGGGAAAAACACAAGGGTTCAGGAGTAGAGAAAGTGAGAGTTAATGGGAGATCCCACAGTGAACGGCATGTCTCGTACATTAACATTAAAAAGCCACTTTAGATGAGGAGGTGTAATTTTCTGAAGCCCAGTCAAGCCACAGGAAATGTGCAAGAAGTCTTCACTGCATCTTCACAAATTCGCCAAACATTCTCAACGCTGAGAAACCACCAGAGATTCTTTCTGTGGTGAAGGACCTTCACACAGTGGAAGCTCATCTGAACATTAAGTGAGGAAGGTTTGTGCTCCAGGCTGACAGTCTGCACAATGCTGTAGCGACCAGGACCGCGATAGTTTACCCAACGTGCTGACGGCAGTAATAATTACAGCTGTTTTATTCAGCCTACTTCCAACTGCAAGAGACACGGAGGCAGAGCAGAGATACAATGGAACACTGCCAACTTGCCAAGAAAGCACTCAACACTGGGCACTCAACACTGGGCGATGAGTAGACAAGGAAAAAAACACTGTTAATGGAACACTGCAACTCAGGAGTGCCCCGAGACCCTCAGAAGCAACATAAGAAGTTGCACCATACAGCAGAAGTCATTCTCTGAGAGTATTGCAGCTCACCTAGTGCTTGGGCAATCCACTATGTGCTAACCAAAAAATAAAATTAATTAAATTAAATCCACTGGCTACCCTGATACAGAAGAACATCAAACTTGCGCATCTGAGAAAGGTTCTTCTCTCCAGGGACACATATAAACACACCGTCGCAGAGCCAGTATGGGCATTCACCTGTTTTAAGAGGCTTGGCTGGAACCCAAAAGTGGGCAACCTGGCTTTCCTGCTGTGGGGTAACAGACGGCATTGTGGTTAAGAAACCAGACCTGTGACCAAAGCCCTGCATTTTTACAGCCCGGGAGATGGTGCAAGAGCTGCTGTTGTTAGCTTGAGAAAGGACATCCAACCTGAACAGTCCCATTAAAAACCCAGCCTTATATGAGTAACCGGTAAACAAGTATATACTGTTAAGCAAGTCATTCAAGAAAGTTGTCAGGGCTTCAGACCGACGTGACCGGTCCCAGTGTACCTTCAGATGCAACGTGCAGCTGGGAGAACTGAGGAGACGCAAGGCCTGAAATGTATACAGCTTTCAAAGGACGACAGAAACAACAGACTGGTTGTGATTGTCTCCGAGAATGCATGCAGCATTCACGCAAAAGCAGCAGAGGAAAAAATTAAACTTAAGTGATTTTTAAACGCAAGAGATCATCTATAAAAGGAATAATAATTAAACCTGCAAAAGCCAGCTAAGGTATTTTTCTATGACAGAGTAATGTTCCAGGGAGGCGTAAATTCCCTGGTCTATAATGTCCGTACAGAATTGAAAGCCTGATCGTAATCTAGCTGACTAGTGATGTAAGAATTGCATGTATATAACATGCAATGTTGGTATTACAGGGCTGGGCAATGTATAGTGTTAACATACTACAGTTATTTTCCGAAATCTATATAAAATACCTCACATTATGATGTCATTTGGCACCAGTACTAGTTTTTACATCAGTGCAAAATCAACACCTTGAATTACCGTACTTTGGGTACTTTCTGGAGGGGTTACAGTAAAATCGTGGAAAAGCGGCTAAGCCATCTCTTATGCAACAATATCAGAACATGGCGCAGGGTATAACATACTGAGAACAGGGTGTGCTTATTCGTGCATATGAGGTATGTCAGTGCTTTTAATGTAGAAAATGAGAGCTTGGAATGAATCAGCAACCATCAGTTCGAGGTAAATGGACCTGAGCAACAAGGTGTGTTCAGGACTCAAGTGTAAGGCAGCACATGCACAAAGGACCCTGTGAATCCTGTATTAGTGACACATGCATCAGAATGATGCATGATTATAAAAACCAGGGTTGGGGCCATTCCGGAATGCATTGATCAATTCCAGTCCAAATCACGAAATGGAACTGGGATTGAAAAAAAAAAAAAACTACGCGGAAGAGAATTGGAGTTGAATTTGAATTTCAGGGAGATTTATGTTCCAACTCCAGTTCCATTTCCGGATTTGGACTGGAATTGATCAAGGCATTATGGAATGGCCCCAGCCCTGATAAAAACCATACAAAATCCACCCATGGAAGGTAGAGTACTAAGCTACAAAGAGAGCAAAGTATGGATGGAACAACCAGTCATCATAAAACCCTGTCACTAAGTCTGTCTCTTAGTGGGATTTAGTGTATATGTCACCAACATGCCTCACATATTAATATGGACCAACTTGTGTTAAAAAAAAAAAAAAAAAAAATCAGTGCAAGAGTAACAACTGCTCCCCTGAGCACCTCGGATCGACGCTTCCCTAATCCTCCACGTTAGTCTCTCAACCAAGCACACCTGAACTACATAACCGAGAACAGACAAAACAGTCAAGAATACCAGGCTAACACTGTTGTGTGTGGGAGCTCGGAAGGAGCAAAATGTTGTCTGTTTGCAAGCACCTTTCTGTGTCTGTGGCCCCTCAGGAATCTCATACCTGCTGAAGAAGTTAGCAAAGGGCCCCAGCCTCCTGTGTCGACCGTCCTCCTGGGACATGGCAACCGTGTTGTGCTGTGATGGGTTCCAGGAGTCACCGAGGACTGCAGGAGAAGCGAGCGACACCTCGGAGAAATGGCCCTCGTCGGTCTCCAGCGTGACGATGGCACTGGAGTCACAAGTGACCATGAAGTCCAGCATGTCCTCGTGGCTGACGGACAGAGTGGCGGACAGCTCGGTGCTGAGACTGGACGCGCTGCACACGGAGATGTCGTCGCTGCGGTGGAGGGCACTGCGCACGCCAGGGCTCGCCAATCGTGCAGTGTCGAAGCCGCTGCGTGGGAAAGTTGACGACTTGCGCAGCCCTCCGTCGTCCATTGGCTCCAGCGTCAGGGTAGCAGGGCTGTCTTCGGAGCCCCGAGCTCGGGGTGCCGCACCCTCATGCAGAGTGGGCCGTACACAGCGGAAAGGTTCTGGGTCATTGATCTCCAGCGTTGGGATGCCAGAGTCCTGGGAAGTGAGACTCTGTCCATCCTCCTCTGGCGTTTCGGCAAAAGGCTGGAAGCTGGACGCCAAGATGGAGCAGGGCTGATCTGGATGCCCGGGGATGAGCGGGACTATGCTGGAAACGCCAATCAGCACAGTGGGGCTCTGCTCCGTGATAGAGCCATTGGCCATCAAGGCTGCAGCAGAAAAGCCTGTCATTGGAAGACAGTCATCAGAAAACTGTTATGGACCATAAGTCATAAGAGTAACCATCCACTAGGCACTAGGAATGAGCCATTAAGGCCCATTTCACAGAAGGTAGCTACAGTGTCTATTTTTTCTATTTTCATTGTCAGTACACTTACTCGATGCTAAACACAATTAATTAAGGCTACACAATTAATCACACAAACATCATCAAAAAAAACTGCCAGACTACATAAACACAGAAGGGCTTATTGCACTTGGAAATCACCATTTTTTGACTATGTTGGAGATTCCCTATGTTCCTCTCAATGCTGTTTTATGTGTGAACCTGCCCAATACCCACTGGGAAGAATTAAAGTAGTTCGAGGTGCATCTGTAAACAACACCAGGCAGCCAATGAATGGGCAGCAAGAACAAAGGAGGAAGTGAAAGCAGCTGCTGCAGCTTCTTCAGGGACCCGAGACTGCATCACTATAGCCTGAGACGCGAGACATCTCATCTCCCTAGGTCTTCTCGTGCACAGGCCTGCGCCTCCGTTTCACAATCGTGTGTGAAAAGACGATAAAGTGACTTGACATCTGGAACAGCAAAACTACAGCTCAGTCGGAACTCTACAGTGAAACAACCGTGTGTCTCCCTTACAAGGACGCCATTAGTGTAACCCAAAACAGTGGAAAATGTTCACTATTGCCTCATTTCCACCAATGTGGTACTGGAGTCAGTGGCAGGCGTTTTTCCAATCCGGAACTGGTTCCACGTGTTTCCACCACAAAAAACTGGCCCTGGGCCATAAGAAACAGCCGTACATAAAAGAAAGCCTTCAGTTCAAATTCAGTTAAAGAACAATACTAGTGCCAACACACAGCAAATGGAAAGCAGCAGTGTAGAGGCTTCACATGCCAAAAATCAGAATACCCCAAAGAGAATGAGGGACCACCCTCTGCTCCCAGACCTGAAAGGAAGAGTGTGACTCAAAGTGTCATGGGTTCTATAACCAGAGAGGTGCCTGACTTCACACACTTACACAAGTGCCTAAAGGCCTGAATGATTTACAGCCGTCCCCTCATATGGAGAGGATTAACATAAAACCCACATAAAGTTATTATCCACAAATATTGCTGCTATAAATAAATTTTTACTAAGTCAATCTTTCGTCAAAATTACTTAGCTTACCCCATTACTGAATCTTTAACAATTACCACGTTACGATGAGAAGGTCACAGGGCAAAACACTAACTTACCCACAAGTTCAATCAAGTGCGCACTAATTACTGCTTTAAAAATCCACTGACATCCATGAAAACACTGTGAAAACAAGTAGTGTGTTAAACTGTTTTAGAATGCAACTTGTGGCATCTAGTCTTATTTGACGGTGATGTGACACTTGACCATTATCATCTGAACCTTGGTCCACCTCCTCTAATTTGCACACTGGTCCTGAGGCCCCCTCTGAACATGCATATGCCGTTGTAAGGCATCGCAGCAGCCCAGACTCTGCCCGAATAAACACGCCCAGTTTCTGCTAAATGCATTCTCTCACGTGTGCACACACCCCTCAAAGTGCATTTCCTAATCTTAAAGCAGTTCTCTGAAAAGAGTATGGATTATGCTTGCTCAGTGTCCCAATCACCAGACATTTCAGACTTGCTGGGCCAGTTCTGCACTAAAGGAGGGCACGGGATCTTCAAGACACAGCTGACTGATAACAAAAACGTCCCTTCCTCTCAATTTACAGTAAAACTTAACGCGATAACAACACGACCACAAATAATGATCTGATTCGCGGAAAATCAAGTCACTGCCCGACGCACAAAACATAATTCAAGGCGTACGTGCATTTGCGAGCTGTAATTTGGGAATTTAGCGCACGAATGAGAAATCTGAACCGAAACAGAAGCAGATTGTCGCAGACCGTGTTTTGCACAGCCTCTGTTATCTTGCGGTATATGGAGAGAGGAGAAACTGGAAAATCCGCCCCATTAGAAATTATCAGCTGGTTCAGGTGGCACTCTACTTCGTACCAATTACAATCCAATACGCGTGGTCATGGACAATATTTGCTGAAATCGGTCTATCGGCCTTTACAGATGGCATGTGCTGGCACTTTTGCGTACTTATGTGCCACGCTGAATTAGGGGAATTCCTCCGTTAGCAACCACATCAACAATAATACTCATTTTGAGACCCCCTTTCCATTCTGAAAATATAACTGTTTGCCTCGGGATGTTTAACACAACGCGTGCAGTCTGAAAAGCTATTATTACCGTTTTCACGCAATTTCTTTCCACTTTATTCGATCATTAAACTAACTTAACGAAATGAAATAGAACAACAAAAGAACTTTATCCGCACGAATAGACGACTAACAAGCCTGGAGGGAAGCGCAACAAGCGGCCGCCGGTGCGTCCGGTCGCCGGAGCGAGCGCCGTCCACGCGGCGTCCGCTCCACCTGTTGCTCGCCCCCGCGGACGCGCGTCTCTCTCTGGCCGCGGCCTTACCTTCGGCCCCGTCGGGGGCGAGCGCCATGTCGCCGGAGCTATGGGCGCCCTGCCAGCGCCATGGGACCCAGCGGGCGCGTCGGTCGGTCCATATCGAGCGGTCGCTCGGCGTCGCCTCCAGTGTCACCACAGCTTCGTCGGGAAAAAGACAAACGAGCCAGTTAAAAGAGCTCCGTCGTTCACGCTGAGTGACACCAGCGCGGTATCCACTGTCAGGCAATAGGAGGCTGAATGGGGCGGGGGGCGCAGACAGCATTATGCCGCCGGCAGTAACCTGCAGCCCTTCGCAAAGTGTCACTTCACACACCAACTTAGCAGCGTCGCTAACAAGCTAGCCGGCGCTCGGACCCACGGGATAATATCGCTATCACTGTACACTCGACGTCTCGGTTACGGTGAAAAGTGCGGCATTTCAAGCCACGGCGAATAATTAACGCCCAGGCGATTAAAAAACACAATCAAGGAGGCGCGGCAGAAGTTTACGTTTTTAAGGAATAAAACGAGCGTTACCTGTTCCTCCGCCTCCGTCGCCATTTTAAACTCACCGTCCCGGAGTGCAGCGCAATCGAGCCTGGAGACACCCGGAACCGACAGGTTCCACCTGACGGACGCTGCCGTAGCGCTCGGAATAAACTGAGGACGGAGCGCTGCCTTTTCCGTGGGAAACAGAACCGAGTGAAACTCCGGAGTAGGAAGCCGCTACTCCGGGAGGCGCGTAACTGAAGCGGCGCTGTGTGGTCTGACAGTCACCTGTTTTACCAACTTCTCATTTTCGTGTGCATTAATACGATTACGAGAGCACTTTAAACCGTACGAACCTAAACGCGCCCATCTATTCTCACGTACTTGTATCGCTTTTATTTTAATGTATTACTGCAATAAAGGTGTAAAATTCAGTGCATTTGACCAGGAAATACATTACTATTCAGATAAACTCCGTGTGTAGGGACGCCACGGCACGACGCAACTCTTACAAAAGGGACGTTTGGTCAGTCTGCAGTCCAACGAGCCGTGGGACTGGATCCAGTCATTCGTCCAACCATCCGAAGATCCTGCTCAGAGTTGCAGGGTAATTTAAATTGGTTTTGATAAAAGCCCAGTCTACAACTCACTTGGCAGTAATGATTGACTCTGAATGAGAACCATTCTAAACAAGAAATTTTAAAATTTCAACTGCTTTATAGTCACACTTAAAAAATTTACAAGATTGAATTTAAAACAAAACGACGTTTTCCTCGGAGGTCGGGCTTCCTTATTGAATACTTCCCTATAATTTATGTAAAACACATCTTCAACAGTTAAACCGTTGTTTCAAACAGTTTTTCGATTGTAGCGTTGATGTTCTCTCGTGAAATGCTCAAGAATCATTCATTTAGAGGCTTTGTCAGTCAAATGAACACCCGAGATTGACTGGTTTATTCCTTTATTAGATGTTAAGAAACTCCACAATGAAACAAAATCATTTACTCTGGGGCACACATGAACTGAGAACTATACAACCACTTGAAACAAGGGGAGGAGAAGGAAGGGCTGGGGGTGTTTACCAAGAAGGAATGGAGATAAGGACAATTCGGATTTTCAGTGCTGGGTATGTTCTGTTGTTCAGGTCACAGAGTAGTTAGATCTCAACTGCTAGCCTTTAAATATGCTTTATCACGCATACTTCATGTTTCCTCCACCTGTTTACACAAAATCTCATCCAAACATGGGGAAAAACGTCTCAATGAATATTCCTTCAAACGACCCCTTTAAGTGCTTTGTGACTTGGTCTCTTTCACTCACATGAACGCACACACACAAAAATACTCTCAAACACACAAAAATAAAATTAATTACTGCCACACCCACTTGTCATTTGTAGTTAAAATTTTTGTTTTCAAAGTATATACTTTTTCTAACAGAATTGAATGGCGCCGGAGTGTAATGCTGACATGCAGCATCTATTTGAAACACTCCGTAACCTTCATTTCTCCTCCCCCCCAATCAAAAGATAAGCTTCATGCAAAATAAACTGAGTGGATCACCATTTGTAATATATCCTTTTGCATTTTGCCCCATTGCATGCGCTGCCACACTTATCACGGTTAGGCAGGAGGCCGTGTGTCAGCACAACTCCTTTGCAGTCTCTGATCCAAAAGGTAACCTTAAGTGCAGTACACAAATTCAGAAAGCTTTGAGATAAAGCACATGCTACCTTAAAGGAAACCTGTCAATAAATAAAATACAAAATATTGAGTGTTACAGTCACAGTAATGCTTCTTATAATAATGTACAGTCATAGGCTGAAGTATTATTTTCTCTTCATTTAAGTCATGTCCTTTATTAAACTAAAATTTCCAATTTTGATTCAACAATTCCAAACATAGGGAATGCCTCACACGCCATCACTGAATGGCCAAACTACTATCAACTCCTGAATATTTTTGTAAAACTGAATTCCATTGTTATTCTCTGAAAAGGTGAGTACAGCTCAATACAGAATATGTTCTAGATGAAGGGAAGCCAACTTTGGCCTGTGACCATACATTTATGACCGATTAAGTTCTGGGACTATACAACAGAGACTTACAGGAATATGGACTTGAGGTGGGTGAAAGGCATGTCATCAACTTATTTTTCCTTTAGACGTTTTTTTGGTTTTGAAATATGCAAAATTACTTTCCAGGAGCAAATGTAATTTACACTTTCACCCATTTTTAAAGAGAACAGAACATATGAAGATGTACAGGACATGGATGTGGACTGCACAGACTATAAAGACCCAACTCCCCAAGCACAGACCATGAAATATATTAGTTTCCACACCTCATTTTTAAAAACTAATGTGAAGTAGGGTTACGGCTTGAATGGATTTACAGTTTATGTCAATGCAAATAAACATTCAAATTGATTGAACTTGATGCCTCATACACTACTGATGAACCAGTGTCAACACATTAAGACACACATACATACACACACACTTAAAAATATTTTGCATACTAAGAAAAAAGAAAAATTCTTTTTTGCTTTGGGTGAACTTAAATTGAATGCTACCTTGAAATGGATTTTAAATTTAGTTCTACAAAGTTTATATGTTTTGCATTAGTGTCTATATTGTGGTTGCCCTTTGCAGTTTGCTGCCAAAAAAAAGAAGCATATATTGTGTGATGTTTGACACTGTAGAACAGATCCAATAGGAATTTAAAACCATCTCGTTGCAGGCAGGCAGTTTGAATTTGTTGCTACTTGTTTAAATTTAAGAAATTGTGTACTTGTGTTTTGAGGCATTTAAATATGCAAATTTGGTAGCTTAAATAATATTAAAGAAAACCAAGCCACACATAGTGAGTCATTACAGCAGTCACACTAAAAACAAAAAAAAAACTTGCTTTTTGTAGTATTAACTGATCCTCACACTCTGGAATAACGACAAACAAAGCTACATGACCTACAAAATCACGGCCATAATATCCATTTATAACTGCTACAGATGTCGTTTGTCCCAAATAAGTATCTTATAGCACCAATTTCTTTTTAATATTAAGTTCAGAAACACGAATTCCCATATAGAATCATTTATCTCCCAAACTCATTTCTTGTATCTTTTGTTTAGTATGCAAAATGTTTTTAATTTTGTTTCCCCTGAAAATTTTTGCTGCTTTTTAAATTTTTATTTACAATCCTCCACCACAAACTTAAAGGCTACTACTACATTAGTGTGAGGGAAAAATAAAAGGGCTCTAGCATCAGCAAAACATCCATATTCAAAATAATTTTTATATTTTTTGCCGGGGATATTGTATGGGTCAGTGTAGTTCCAGTAAAAACAAACTTCCTTCTGCCAGCTATTCAGGCAGGCAATGTTTAGAAGGAACAGGCTGCTGCCCCATTAGCTAAAACAGTGCTGGCAGCTGGCCTTTTCTGAGTGGCAGGTATGAAGGATAACGATGGCAGCTCCTGTGTGCTGTTCTGCACACTTATCATAGATGGGAAACTGTAGCAGTTACACAGTAAACGAAGCAGTGTGACTAGTAGACGGGCACATGCACAACCATTCGGACACCACAACTACCAGTATCCTAGTTCAAAAGCAAAATCTGGGAAAACCAATGCGGAAAAAGTAACTGTCCCTAATGCCTAAGTTTTTTTTTTTTTTTAACTTTAATCAAGATTAATTGAAGAAACAAAGTAAAACAACTAAAATTTTTCTTCTAATGCTGCATAATTTGAATACTTTTTGTTCAATTTTTTTCAGTTTTTCTTTCAAATTACACTAGCTTCAACAGACTGAAAACCAGCAGGGTTGGAGATGTGTTCTGAGGAAGAGATTTATGGCGTAGGCGGTTTAGGGGTTTCTGGGTCCAAAAGAGGCCCAATCTGGGTTTGGGTCCACAGCTGGGGGCCTTTCAGGTTGCCCCCTGGCTTCCTCTTCCTGAAACTGAGCAGTTTACATGTTGCTGCTCCCTGGAAAACACAGAACTTGGTTACAAATTATTAGCTAATAAGCCAATAGCACAGAACATCAATTTACTTGCATGGATGGGTGACTGACAAGATGTATGGATGCAAACCATTAACTCTGATCACTAATATTAAACATGAGTAACAAGAGATGCAACTTGAGGGAATACACAATGAACATAAACTACTAAGTGAAGTTCTGCCGTAGAAATGTAAAGACTTTGGTAACAAACATCCTACAAGTTCAAAGAGCGTAAAATCCAGCATTCGGGGAAAAAAATCCATTCAATGGGCTACAACAGAATAAAAAAGGTCCATATTTACCCAGAAAGGATCTACATTCTCCTCAATAGTTAGCATATTACCGTGCCATGTTTTCTCTTTAATTTGACTTGTATACAACAGATTATTCCTTAAAAATGTCTGACATCCCTAAACTTTGATTCTCGTTAAATGCTGTAGGTCTTATTTGCCATGAGGTTTGGGGTGGGAACATAACACCTAAAAAGCTAGAATTTAATATGTATTGTCATCCATGATTCAGTAAATTTAAGTGCTCAAAGCTGATAATTCACCCAAACTATCACCAATGAACAACAAAGGTACGCCTCATGCATTTCTTAAATATATATTTGTGAGCCAAACTAGTTATGGATCCGCTATGAAATGTGTCTTATAGTTTAAACTTTGCTGCATGTTCTCTTACCAGCATGCACACGGCAAACTTGCATTTACATCAGCTGCTATTCCTTTGCTCTTCCTGTGAAATGCAGAAACTACGAATGCACTCGCCGCAGGGGTGCTTTTCCTTTTCATCTCACTGGAACTTGTACCAACAGTTGAATTTTTTGGGATCAAGATGCATTTCACGGGAAAACCGACTACAGAAGCACAGAGTGATGGCAGCTTGCTTTGCGTACTTACCTGTACAGCGAGATCCTGGGAGCAGAGGAGTACACAGCGTGTTCTGCCACCAGCACTCCTCTTTCTGACTGCCAGAGCTTCCCTGCGAACCAATGCTTAGCAGGGGAAACTGAGGGGGGAAAAAACTCTCATCAAATTTAAATAACTCAGGACAGTGGACTGTAACATACTGAAACATGAAACATTGAGTTTTATCCATCTTAAATTATAACACATTTACAATAACTACATGACCTGGGCTAAGGTGGTAGATTGTTGATCATTGATCTTAACAGAACACTGCTCACAAGTAAACAAAACAAGCTAGCACTATGACATTGGTTATACGGTGGTACCTCAGAACTCGAATTAAATCCTTTCAGAACTCCGGATCGAATCCTAAAAAGTTTGAGTTGTGATCAAATTTTCCCCATAAGAAATAATGGAAAACCAATTAATTGGTCCCCCCCCCCAAAAAAAAAAAACATATTTAGGTGTAATTTTAATATTTAAACACAAAATGAACCAGATAAAACAAGAGCAGCATATACTGTACTAAACACATCTGAGCACATTTATCAAAACAGTAGTTTGTAAAGTAAGAAAATATATGTATCCAAACAATGTGTCCTGCACCGATTGTCCGCTCCTTCCGTGTGCCCCCCCGTTAACCCCGCATGGAATCCCCATGTGATCAGCTGTTTCTGGTTGTTCTCATTAGCCCTCTGTATTTCATCCGCGTTTCAGGTTGTTTCCCCAGTCCGGTCAATGTATTGTCCGTCTGCGTTTTGCCTGCCTTACCTGTAATTAAACCTCGTATTCCCCGATACCCTGACATCTGCGCCTTTGTCTCCGTTCTGTCCAAGCTCGGCACAATATTATAATTAAATGTATTAATTGTTTATTATTAATATCAAAATTATGAAGAAAGTATTTAAAATGTATTTATTATATAATTACTGTTGCTGTCTCATTGTCTAAATGTATTTTTACTGTCTATATGTATTCAGCTAGTGTAAACATGCACGGTGCTATCACAGCTAATGCGAGACTGAGACTGAAGCTTTACCCTTTATTTCTGCTGAGAGACGTACGTGCGGGGAAATGAGTCACGCGGCACAAGTTAAGTCGGCATTCACGGTTTGACTTCTGAGATTCAGATCGAGCTCTAGGTCATTATTTTCGAACTGGTTGGTTCGACTTAAGAAATTCAAGTTCTAATGAGATCGAGAACTGAGGTACCACTGTACTTAGAAAAAAGTAAACTAAACCAAAATCATGAAAATCCATATAAATGATTAATAGTATACTTTATCCATGAGAAAAGAATCTCAATGACAACCCCTAGTTAGGATTAGTAAGTTTTTAATCATAGTAGCTTCCCTAAAATATGGCCATAGCAAATTAATAAATGAAAAAGAATACCACAAACCAGAGTACACTACAAATTTAAGCAACATGAGCATATAAGTTAGCACACATTTCAGGGTATATCTGGTAACATGACTCAATACAATACAGGGTTCGGATTAAATCAAAATGGCATTGTACTTTCTTAAAGTTAAATGGCACTATGATAATCCTTGCAGCCAGATTCTCAAACAATATACTTAAAATCTGTTTAGACTAAGGGAGAAAAAAACACCATTTCATCAGTCAGCACAGGTGATCTGTTCTTATTTTATGGATGTATTCTTACAAAGTCCTAGTGCAGTGGTCATCAATCCTGCTCCTGGAGATGTACCCCCCTGCAGAGCTTAGGTGCAGCCATCATTTAACACACCTGGCACAGATAATCAGGCCCTTCAGCAGTATCTCAGTATTAGAGCCAACTTAGCTGGCTCCAGTACTTATCTGTATTAGATTAATAGTGTTAAATCAAGATCGCACCCAAGGTAGATTTCCAGGAGCAGGACAAGTCATTACAAACTGCAACCCAGTCACTACAAGCCATTTGGGGTAGGCTCAATTGATGCTTCTGTAAACTACCACATTAACATCACAAAATATTCACATCACTGCATCATTCTAACTTTAAGAAATACAAGTTTAGAAGTTTTTTCTAGAGGCCTATAATGGGACTATTCTGAAATGAACAAAAGGTCCCTTTGTTATTGTTCAATGATGGGAAGCCTTCACAAAATATTTGTTCATTTAAATTCACCCAACCAAAATCATACAGAATATATCAATATGGACAAATCCGGATAATGAACATCTGATAATGAACAACATAGCTATGACTAGCCTTCCCACAGCAGTAGTGTGTAGTATAAACTGTCTTCTGCAAGCAGCGATAGTGTTAATCTAACATTCAAAAACTAAATTCTTACCCTCTGAATGTCTTCGACAAAGTCAAAGACTTCCCCATAGTGGGGAATTTTACCAGCCACTGGACGTCTGCAAGAATCCTTTTCAGTGCAAGATTCTTCCTTTTCAATCATTTCAACAGAGTCTTCAACTTGCCCACTTGCCACTGGCACCACAGTCTCGCAGTCTAAGCAAACGTCTTGCTCAGCTATCGGCAGAAGGGTGCCAGTGCCCTCCTGTGAATCTAAAGAAGTCTGGGCACTCTTTTCCATACCAGACTTCTTCAACCTGGGTAAAAACTTGCCAGATTCCAGTTCCGACTTCCCGTAATAGGGGCCCTCGCACTCTGCGTCTTCCTCCAACGGTTTGAGATCAGCCTGAGCATCATCAAACACGTCCGCCTGAGGGAGGACAGGAAGGCTCTCCTCTTTCTCCGACTCTACCTCAGACTCACTCCCACCCCTAGGAGAAAGCTCCGAAGCAGATATCGGGCGAAAATGAGTCCTAGGTGAGATTCGGATAGCCCGATACTGGGTTCTATTGATGCCATATATGCGTGATTGGAAAGTTTCACTCTCTGAATCTGAGCATAATATGGATTTGGGTTTGAACCCCGGGCTGAACGATGCCATGTCTTCAGGCTCAAAGGAGCACTCCACGTGAAGGACTTGAGAGAAGGGGTAGTTCAGGTCAAAGGATGAGAACGGGTAATCAAGCCCTGGTTCCTCCCCATGGAAGCCACTACAAGTTCCTAGTAAATCTTCATGGAAGATAAAAGAGAATCCCTTGTTCAATCCATCCTCTCCTCTTTTTCCAACCTGGTCACACTGCCCAAAAGAAACCAAGGGCCTCCAGAGAGGTTTGTGACCAGGTGCAAAGCAGCTGCCCGTGTTCATGAACACGTCAGTGCCTGCAATGGTAACCACATCAGAGGTGGCAGCACACTGCAGAAGACTGCCTTGTGTGTCACTGGGTGGTACCACAGCCCAGTCCCCATTGCTGCCTAACATCTTCAACTCTCCATATACCCCTCCCAGAATGAACGTATTGTCTTTCTCAGGGTTTACGTCCCAGGGCTTTGACGGTGAGGTGTAATCTCCACCGTCCACCTTGGACAGCTCGTTTTTGGATAGTCCCTGCTCCTCTTTTTGGCCCTCCCAGAGGTGGTACTCCAATCGCTGCACTGCCTTTTTCTGAGGCTCCTGAACTGGTACTCCCTTCGTCTCGGCATCTAAACAGCAGCAATGATAGTTGTTTGCCTCCTCTGAGAACAAGCCCTCATCTGGCCTTTTTCCTCCTAGAGCTGGTACGGAATCTCTGTCTGCGATAGCTGTCCAAATGTCCTTGATTATCCCTGAGCTGTAGTTATCACTCGGTTTGTTTGTGTCCTCTGTGAAAATGCCAGCAGTATGTGGTTTGCCCTCATCTTGCTCTAATGGTATTCCACAAATGGACTCCAATTTGGATTTCTTTTTGAAGGTTTGACTGGACACAGGACCTACACTACACTCCTCAGGTTTTCTACTACTATCCTCTTGTAAAAAGCCCAAGAGCTCATCTTCTATATATCTAGCAGGGATAGGTGGGATTATACAATTAGTTTTTTCATTGCGAAACTGAGCAGGCTCCTCTGGCTGAGTGTTAATTTGCTCATTATCTGAACGTGTTTCTTCCGAATGAGACCATGGACTACATGTTCGTGTTGAAAGATTAGAACAGTGTTCAGTTTCATCAAAGGCACTATTTTTGGTCCATATTAGCAAACGAGACTGTTTATATCCAAGTGGATCTAGACAGCTACTTGAATCTGTGTTGTCATGACCAATGGTAAGTGAATCGCAGGGAAAATGAAGGGTGGGACTATTGTATTGCACCTCAAAGAGAGAAAAGCAAGAGTTTAAACCAGAAGCATCTTTTGATTCTGAGATGTAGTCCTCCAGGGTTCCAGGCAGCCGGCTCGCATTGAATACTGCACTATCGAGTATGGGGGAGAGATGAATGGGAGAGTCCCCTTGGAAGCTTTCTCCATCAATATCTTCAGAAGTAGAGGATGAATAACATTCCCATACTTGAGCTATGTTTTCCAGATCTTGCGTGAAGAAATCATCAGCAACGAAAGATCTTTCCGAATCTGTCCTTATTGCACTTTCCCCTTGCAGCTTGGGGCCATCTAACACTAAACAACATTCTGCCTCAAAGTCTCTTTGCTCTTTGCTCTTCTGTCGGATCATGCTTAAAATCCGACTCTCTTGTACGGAGTCTGAGGCACTAGGATCCAATATGGATTGATAAATGTCAACTTCATAGAAGTGAGTGAATTCAGACAGATGCTCATCATCTAAATCTCTATTATCCTCTGGTGGAGGGCAGTTTGAGGTCCCGTTGAGTTCAGCAGCCTCTTCAACATCAGCAGGCATCTCTACAAAGTGCCCATCAATAAAAGTGCCTGCTGCAAGGTACGCTCTCTGAAAGGTGGAGTTGCCGATGTAGATCCCCTGCATTCTCTCAGACAGCTGTTCCATATCAGCCGACCCAGAAAAAACATCAGGGGAATCTAGTCTGTTACGATACTTAGTCTCAAGCTTGCTCTTCCTACTGCAGGGTACAAAATATTCATTAATAGGTTCTGTGTACCACAGAGGCTCTTCCATGTACTCTTTCTTGTTCCACGTCTCACAGCCAGGTTCTTTCATTTCTCCACTGGCAGGATCTTTTCGGCTCTCTTTCGGTTGCCTCTTCCCCTTTTTAATGGCCTGCTGATGTTTAGTCGGACCCCCAGTACTGCTGCTGCCTCCACCCAAATGCTTTCGTTCCTCTTTCTCAATGGCCTTTAGTGAAAGCTTCACCTGTCCATTGCGTCCTCTTTTGCTTCTGCTGGCCTCCCTGGACTTGTGTCTGATCCTTACCGACTTGGCTGGTGTTTTGAACTCACCCTGGTTCCCACTGGAACTAGAGCCTGCCTCACTGGACCCAGATGACCAGGAGCGTGGGCGAAACTTTCCTTCAGACCGATGTTTTGTCTGCCTCTTGCTTGAGAAAGTTCTTTCTTCGGCTGCACCCCAGTAGTAGCGATTCTCTTTTTCCTTTTTGCTGCGTCGCTGCTGGGCCTTTTCACCGACGGTGTCACATGCCTCCGTGTTCTTCTCTTTGACAGCTTCACCCTCGCTGTTGCAGTCTTTTGGGGAGGAGGTGTCAGTGCTCGTCTGGGGGACAGCGGATGAGGACGAGCTGGAGTACGCACATGCTTTGGCCTTGTTCCACACCGTCATAATCTCTTGAAGACAAACAGGTTTCTCAGACAGAGGAGGAAAGGCTTCATAGTACCTGACACAAAAAGAAATACAAGCATTACCAGCAGATTCACTTGTTACAGGGTCATTCTGGCTCAGCTCAAATGGTCCACACTCGAATTGAGCTATTTTGTGGCGTTCTGTTTGCACCTGGGCAAACATGAAAAAGCCAAAATTTTTCTGGCCTAGCTCACATGGTTTAGGCCTGAGATTCAATGTAATTTTTCCTTAGTTCACAAAAACGCTTGGTTGACCATTTTCAGATGCCTATATCTTTGCGATGGTAACACCTGGGCACCTGAAAAAAAAAAAAACTGTGGACATACAAGTCTTTAGCCTAATTCCAAATATGTATTTACTTAGCCTGCAGCATGTATTCAACTTAAATTCTCTCTATACCGATAGGCCCAGATTCATAAGTAGTAGTAAAAATATTGTAATTTTCATTGTAGCATTTGAAAGTTCTTGGTTCCCTTTGCAACATAAGAAAAATAGAATGGTGTTTTCCCTTTTAAGGGAAAGTCAGTAACACCTTTAAAACAAAAATAAAAGCCTTAAACTTTTGGTATGCAGTTTACATACAAAAATGAGTAATCTGTATAAATTCAGTGCATCCTTAGGTTTAATATGTGTCAGATTTTAAATTGGAACAAATAATGCCACAGCATCAACATCTTCACCTCATCTATCCACAATATCTCCTCTTTTAAAAGAGGCTGTTGAGCCATCCTTTTCGTCAGCGCCACTTCAGAGCTCATCGCTTCCACGGTACAACAGAACAGTAGCATGTGGCGTATCCTTATGTTCTACAGATCACTAACTTTTGGGCATCACGATATGCCTCTCTAATATTTTTGATGCACTGCTAATCTGGCTAACAAATTATGGGTGCAAGTAAATATATTACCAAAAAGTGAGCATTCAAAAAAATGCTAATGTTCATCATATAAAGCCCTGGTAATTATTGAGCATGCACCTCATAATCGTGATTATATTGAGATGTGATAGACATACTATGAAGCACCTGAGCAGGTAGTGTGCAGTGTTTTACATTATTTTCCCTTACATTTTGCACTATCAAACGCCATTACTGTAATAAAAATACATTTTCCTTTCTCCATTTATTATAATGCCCTTTGATTGCTTACATTTCCACCTGATCTTTTGATGAAGGGGAGTCAGCAAGCTCAGGAGATTGAGATCCATCAGATTTCTTGCTTGTTTGTTTTTCTTCTGTAAAGAAAAAGTAATTAAAGAGGAAATTCTGATTTCAGTTCATATTCTCTCCTCCTGATCTATGCTTGATTGATAAGTTTCAATCACTTCGTCATTTAACTGAAAGTTAAAAACTGGCTTTAATACTGCCCACAAATAAGCAACACAAAACAAAAACAAACCTTTCTGTTTATTCTGGATATCCTTAAGTTTGGAGCAAAGCTCCTCAACCAAGCTCTCAATCCCAGAGTTCTGAGGGGAAAAAAGATAAAACAATCAAAAATACAACTCACACACACAAGAGACAGAGAGATTAGTATATTTCAGTGTCAATTTATATCCATCAGCCAATGAGTTTACACTGACGAGCTTCTATACATCTTTAAATTGACAAAACATCACTAGATTTTGCGAGACAAAACACAGGGCATGAAGCAAGGGTGAAACTGACCACAATGACAGCCCATCACAGGTCAATTGGAAAAACAGCAATTAACCAAACTGCACAGAGACCTGGAGGTGCTATCCATCAATCCACAGTAGGGGCTATACTACTCAATCCTAATCTAAAATACCACATGAACCTTGTTTTTTACCCATACTGTGCTGAAAACATACCAAACCCTGACTTCAAAACTGAGGTAATATACTGAACCCTGATTTTTGTGTACTGTTGCAAACTCTGATTAGTGATGTAACAGGTATAATGTGTTTTTTAATTAGTTTTTTTTTTAACTGTAGGACACTTTAATAAAGCAATGTAATGTGGATTTTCAAGACAATGTCATCCTGATGTAAATCATCCCCTATGTAATTTTAAGCATGTAGGTCTCAACCCACTGTGATGACCTCTGGAGCTAGTGGTCTCTCATGAAGGTGATAGTTTGACACCAAAGAACCACCGCATAAAGCAGTGCCCAAGCAGTACTGGCCAGCAGTCCATAAAGATTCCGATTCTGCATGGTAAAAATATCAAGGTCATGTAATGGTATGTAATGGTCAATTCGAAGCCAAATGTACAAGTGTCCAGGCCAAATCGTGCTAAACTGAGTCAACAAACTCAAAACAGTTCATTCTTAGCCCCCCCCCCCCCAATAAAAACTTAAGTGCTACATTCAAACTCTCATACTCTCATAGAGACCGCAAAGGTTGTTTCTTACCAGATGACCAGACGCGCAAGGCTTGACCTGCTCCCAGCATTTCCCCTTGCATCATTGTGCAAATGCCAGTCAGCTGACAAGCAGCAGACACTGCTCAGCACATGAAGCTCACTGCTCAGTGTCACGGAGCAGGTCAGGAAACATTGAGTGGAACTCCAGACACCCAGTGACTAGTCCTTCCATGACCACCAGCTCTAGCAGTATGCACTGAATACCCCCAGCTTAATACAACCCTTTACCACTGTGGCACTGTAAGCACACAGAATAGGGGATACATCACCACAGGCTTCAAGGTGTAAAACTTAATGAGCACATTACAGATGTGAGGACATATGTGCGATTTATCAGCATCTGTGCATAACAGACCCTGATACGCCATATCATATCCAACTGTGATGAGACAAGTATATAAAGTGCATGAGAAAATATTCAGTCACACACAGAACCAACAGTAAGACATAGAACTAAGGCGCTTTTCACAATTTGTATTTCATAAGTAATTTGATCTACAGATTTGTTCATCTTCCAAAGATCTGAAAGCAATACTTTGTAGTACCTTAATAAAGTTTTGAGCAAGGACCAATCTCGTCACGTTATGCCACAGACACCATGTTACAGCACTTAACGCGAGTAACTTACATGCCTGGAAACAAAGTGACCATGAAGTAGCACAACCATAAAATGTGCTGATTCATATTTCATATAAACCAAATAAACAAAAATGCTAATCTATTCTTTCGTTTTCTGTAAGCACTTGTCCAGTTCAGTGTTGCGAGGGGTCTGGAGCCTATCCTGGAGGCTACAGACACAAAAGCAAGGGACAACCCAGGATGAGGCACCAAGCCATCACAGGACACACTCACACCTCCTGGGAGAACATGCAAACTCCACATGGAACCCTGGCACAGACTCTATCCCAGGTCTCAGAGGGGTGAGGCTACAGTGCTAATCACTGCACCACTCCCCAAAAAAATGCCAAATGTATTTAAGCAAATTTTCAAAAACTACTCCCCCTCCAGCAACTGTCAATGGATGGGGTGTACAGATGTTCAAAATGTCATCATAACAGGAAGAGAGCCCTCACTTCATCAGACGCAGAACGCAGGCATTGCACGGCAGCTTGTTTCTTCAGCTCCTCCACACTCAGGTCTGCCCCTCCTTTCCTCTTGCCTTTTCCCCATTTCTTACCAGTTCCCTTCTCCCAGCCCAAGAAGATGTCATTTTCCTATCAGGGAAACCAGAGGTTTAAAGTTTAACATAAACCTAAAAAATATTTAAAAGGTCTTCACCTAGTGCAACCAAAAAGGTCAATGATGTTTCCAATAATATACAATAAATTCTTCTGCTACAGGTGATGTTCACAAACTATTACAATTAATATCTGTAGACTACAGTAGCCAAGTCTGGTCTAACCTGGACTTCTTTTGCATACATGTTTATTGGTATTTTTTTTAAGTGAACTCGGCCCGGCAGGAGAGCTAAGTTTAATAAACCCTGCACTGTGAGCCTCCATCACCACTGCACAGTGGCATACCTTTCCATCAAGGACCCTCTGTTTCATTCAACCAAGGTATGTCTGAAGGGCTCAGAATATATACACACTTGGGCAGAAAAAACACATGAAACCTTCTACTACAACTAATATCATCCCAAAGTCCCACCGTTCATGGCGGACAGCCACATAGACACATAAAGCCTGGGCATTTGTGGTTACCTGGTCCTGCAGGTCATAGTCATAGCTGTCATGCAGGAGCAGACTCAGGACATAGCGGGTGTAGATCATAGCATCAATCCCGCACTTCTCCAGCTCCTGGCCCAGCCAGCTCTGCACAGGACCCAGCGACTGGAGGAGTGACATCTCAGAGGCAGGAAGGGGCCCCGGGGCGAAGGAGCTCAAGTAGCTTTCGGGAGCAGAGCCGTCCGACTCCACACTGACTGGACGCATGGGACTCTAGGTGTTAGGCATTCTGAAGTGGATCTGCATTTTTGGGGTGAGCCCACAGGACAGGGCAAAGCCTATCTGGATGCAGATTCACTCCAGCAGGACGCACAAAGAGGCGACTACATGGAGAATCATGTAGCGATCTTTTATTTAGTTATTTATTGCTGTAAGCAAGGATAAACTTCAGTCTTCCGGCATGGTGTTACTGTAAAAAGTTATCAGCTACGTGGCAAAACAGTAAAACTGTGTTTGCCTCTCAGTCAAAGAGCTCCATTTTGAACTACAACTCCACCGGCACTCCTTGGAATAAAAAGAGAGAAAGAGAGGAGAAAAAAAAAAGAGGAAAAAAAAGAAACTCAGTTGGCAGCAAAATACACAAATACAAACATGACATTTTAACTCATCATAGCTGAAACTGTACATATACTTAACTATAACACTCAGACATTACGTACGTGTGAGATATATATATATATATATGTGTGTGTGTGTGTGTGAATATACATCATAGAAGCATGACCACATGTTAGCAGCAGCCCTGAGTTAGACACGTCAAACTAGCCACTTTTATTAGATCAGTTTAAGTTATCATTGCAATACTAATGAATGGAAATTCTGATATCACTCCAAATCCATCTGAGCTCTTGACCAAGGTCCAGGTAGCAGATACAGGCTTCCAGAAACAGTTTCCTCCTCTCATTTCCACCATTTCAAAGCAATTCTTCCCAAGATTATCTATATCGTTTGCTCTGCCACGCTGTTTTATTTTCCATTGCAAGTGAAATCCATCCAAACAGCATTCCCTGCTTTTGTTTAGCAAGGTATGGTTGCTAGTAGGGATATAAATCGTTGCCCAAAGTGATTCAGTTCGATTACAATTGAAGGAATGATTCAATGCACTGACTGCACAAATTTTTATCATGATTCAAATTCAATTAATTATTCAATTATTTTGATAATAGGCCTATTATAAAAATTTAATTGCACACTATTATTAGAATACAAAGACAGAATGGTTATTTTTTATTAAAATAGGAAGCACTACAGCTGTCACGATTAGTCGATTAAACTATTACACAATTATTTAAAAGTACTGATTAAAATTGCCTTCATTACTCTGCAATATGGCAGAACGACAACAGTGGATAGTGGAAAGAGTCCAAATAAAAGAGAAAAGGCATCATTTGTGTAAAAGCACTTCAGATTAAAAGTAAATGAAAATTCAGTCGTCTGTCACTACTGCAAAGCAGAACTGAAATAGCATCATAGCATAACTGCAATGCAAATACATCATAAAAGGAGACATTCAGGCTTGACAGGCTTACCCAATAAAAGCTCAGCCAGTGGCCATAGATATGTGCCATTTTGACCCTCGCAGTAGCCTAGATTGTCTGTCAACACTTTGATTTAACTTTCTTTGCTTTATTTACTTTCTACAATTCCAGGGTTAGCTCCATTGCTTAGCCGCATCATCTTACATAATATGGTACATAATAACTATACAAAAAATATATTTTTTTTTTAACGTATTGTGTGTTTTGACTGAAGCCGAACGATATTGGAAAAAGTTTACATTCTAAAATTAAGTTTTTGCAATATTTAGGAGATTGAGTCTGTCAACTAAGTTAGTGGTGTTGCTGAATGCCAACAGACACTAAGCATTGCCAACTCTTGCTCAATATCATGTTTATGGAATGCTAAATATTTCCATACATCGAAAGATCAATGTCTTTTCTTGACCAGTTCTTGTTCAGGTTTCTCCTCGTCACTCATTTTTGTTTAATTTCTCACAACATGCCATGTGCATTCTGACTGAGTCCAACAAGTATGGTTAAGATCTTAAATAAATTAAGATCTTGGAGAGCGCATGCAGAGTTTATGTAAATACAGCGGCAGTGCACTTTAACACGTACTAGATAATGTTGAAAAGGAACGATCATTAAAATTAAATTTGAAGACTGCACAGATTAGCAGAATGATATTACATTTATTGTGTGGGAAGCAAAAGATCGATTTGCGGGCCAGACTTAGTAAATTATAAACATGTTGCAGGCTTGTATTCAAGACGACTTCCAAGTGGTGAATGAACTGAAATAAAAATCCTTGATCCCCCCACTATGGAAAATGACTGATCATCCAATGCAGTCATCTCTATTATTTTAGTATTTGTGTCTTTCACTCTGGTGCTGCTAATTTCGAATATTAAAGAAGTTTAAAAATCGCCCAGTGATAGCCAAGATTGACAAACTGGACTAATATCTAGACTAAATATCAGTGATACCAATATGTTAACCAATGAGAGGAGATTTTCTCAATGGCATTGTAACACAAAGATCACCACCATAGGGCAAATATCATGTGGCATTTTCGTCATGAGTATTAATGAGCCATTCACTCCCATCCTACATTCCACAAATTCATATGCCGGCAATTTTGTAAATTGTATTTGCACGGTATAGATGGCTAAAAGTGATGCATTTCACGGTGTTCATGTACTTGTGACAAAACTTACTTAAAGGATTTGCTACTTTGTGCATCTACCTGCAGCACATGAACACTAGAGAGCATGGAACCTGGAAGTAGGAATATCTTAAATTTTACCCCCAAAAATCAATTCCAACTTTGCAGATCAATATATTGAATCAGCACAATGCATATTTGCACCTATAGCTAGTAAGGATGCAATCACACTTGGTCCAGATGTCTTGTGGTTCTTTGTGGTGAAGATAAGGGAAGGTAAGCACAACAGAATGGAATGAATCATTAACGTCCTAATTTTACGGCTCATTTGGAGTTGTTTTGGACACAATGACACACACAGATTTATCATATATGCAGCGCAGCAATCTTTATTTATTCATGCTGCAAGTATAAAATAGTCCCACATTTTACCAAGTATCTCAGAGATTAGTAGTGCAGACTGGTGCTGTGCAGCATACTAGTACTGAAAAGCTACCATATCACATTTTTAAAGCCGTTTAGTACTCTAATGATATACTGATTACACTGTTACAGACATCAACAACATCAGTAACAGAAACTACTGAATCAGAACAATGAACCACTGCTTAATCTCAGTAATAACCCATGTTAGAATTATCCACACCATGCTATGTAGTACAGCTGCCACAATTAGTCGATGTAGCCAATGTTTTAAATCGAAGCATAATTTAAAAATTTTAATGAAGTTGCCTTTATGATTTATAAAACACTTCACTATAAGAAATGTTTATCTTCAATATCACCACATAATTATGGGACTAGTTCAGATTATCACAAAACAAAAAGGTGGTTTACGTGCTGTGCAAAGTTCGATGGCATACCACAGCGGCACAAGCACTATGCACAAGAGAAAACACACAGGCGCTAATCTGAAGGATGGGTTGCCAGGATAGGCAAAACTACTGTGTGTGTTGTCTGTTCATGCTTAATAAATTTTCATCAGTATGAAAAGCTTTTTAAATATCTTTTCCCCTTTTAGCTGCTAAATAAACTCATTATTAAAGCCATAAAGTTGTCTGTCTGCTATCTTAAAATGCCCAATGAATTAGTGTTTGAGAAAATGTTTATAGTAAAATTAGAATTATTCTGCGTTGACTGCCGGTGCTGGTGTGTGTTTGTGCGTACTAGGTTTGTTAAGACCACAGTTGCTCTGCAAAAAAGCGCCACCATTCCGTTATATTCAGAGTTCCTGTATGCCCAGAACACAACTACAGGACACCATTTACTCATACCACACCTCAGCAGACAGACTTGTGGTATAGATATTATACTGTATATGTAGTCCTCCAACCTTACCTGACCGGATGCGTGACTATTAATAATCCCGACTATGTCTCTGCGCTGGATATCAACAGCACATCATGCGCCTTGTAGGCAGAGCTTGCATGTCCCTTCTAGCCGAACAAAACTACAGCAAAAGCAGCCACAGCGACCAGATTGTTTATCTTCTATAAGCAAAATTCCGTTACATGCGAGTCCGCTATATCCAATGCTTTTTCTGTGTGTTCTTAAAGGTGCATGCCCGGGACCAGGGGACCTCGTCCGTTATAGACGATATTCCGTTATAAGAGAGTCCACTATAATGGGATTTTACTGTACTACTAATCTGCTTATCGAATTGCAGGCAAAAATAATGTCCACATAAGGCCAAGAAGCCAGTCTAAAGCCCTGCAATGACAATTTTATTTTGACAACAAACTGTAACTTGAATTAAACGGTCAATGTGATTTTCTGGAGGATAATTAATTGCTTAATTGATCATCGTTAAATATGATTTCCCTACTTCAAGTCAGTGATTTTATATATAAGGCATCTTATATTGTAGCAAACAGGCCACATTAACATCATCAAACTAGCATCTGCACCTACAGGTTATTACGCCACGTATTTATAGCAGTTAGATAATCAAGCATGATGCACTGCATTTACCGAGCAGATGAATGGGGGAAAAAAGCAGAATAAACTGCTGTAACCTTTATGGGCACTTATCTGTGCCCATATTTGCAGCACTGGACAAAAAAAATTAAGCATGATTTCGGCATTTTTTTGAATAAGGGTTTTTTGTTTGGTTTAGATACTTTTCTACCTCAAAATTTTTTTTATGTTTTTAAGAGACCAAGAATAGAGGAAGATACTTGTTGCAGTTCTATCCTGTTTTATGTTTTCCCTTTAGAATATTTGCAATATTAATCAGTTTTGCGCATTGATACATTATTGTATGGTTTATTGTTTATTTCAATGTTTTCATTCTATTTGTCAGAATAAGGTTATTCTTATTTTGATTATTACATTATTACATGGAACAGCATTGTGAAACTATAATATTGATAATTACCGATATCGGTCAATACAGGAAAAAATATCGTGATCGTTTTTTTTTGCCATATCGCCCAGCTCTAATGCAATCAGTACAGCCTACCTGATCTGTTTCTTTTGGGTTCAGTTCATGTATAGTGTACATGTGCGCATGCTTGAGTCAGTTGAATCATTGACGTTATATCTGTGCCTCATTCTTGGGCACAGTTAGCAATCACACTAGATGTGCACCATGCCCAAGTCTGACTAACGATGCTCAGACACACCTCTTCAAGCTGAGTGATAGCAGAGTGTAAAGGTCCAATTTAGTTTCAGACCATGGATCAAATGTAGCAAGATTTCCTTCATTTAACATCCATCCAATTTTGATTTTCACAGAACAAGTGACCTCCTGTAAGGAACTAGCCCCCATCTTGTTTTCATGCATGTTGTGGAGTCGTATACAAGGGAATCACTCTCAGATAGTGATCATATTAGTCAAACGAACTGGATTTTGGGGGTCAAACCTGATCAGGCATGGTACGGATTACCTAGTTCGAGTATACCCTAAGACTCAATCTAAGCTTCGCACTGTTTCTTCCATTTTCACATGGGATGCTGGATGGATATAACCTACCCTTAACATGAAATTCAAGCTTTTTTTCCCCACAGCCACCAAATTTTTAAACCTCAAAATTGTTTTTGTTTTTTAAAAGTCATTAATAACTGTACTAAACTCTCATACATGACATCAGTAATACTAGCCCTACTAAAATTATAATGAAGCAGTGTCAATAGACTTAATTCAGAGGTGAATATTAGTGCAGCAAAACACATATATACAGATAAATCACACAACAGTTCATAAAACATGATTTTTGCCCAATTGTCTCTCGTACTGGAATAGTAACAGTGAATATAAAAGAAAAACAAAAGCTAAATTATAATGATGGTTCACTTTAGAGTGTGTGTGTGTGTGTGTGTGTGAGAACAGTATGCGAGTGTACTTATCGTCAGCATTTCTGCATAATTCAGGATAAATTTGGGACATCTTTATAATATTTATATAATGTATAAATATATATAAAACCACAAATCAGAAGAATCTGCATTATACAAATGCATTATTGTTGATAATGAAATCAGAATACTTGTTTCTCTCTTCAAAGACACAAAAGTTGCAACCTTAAAATAACTTTGGAAAGACATGCGTAATGTTTGCAATGCACCTAAAAATTCCATTCACTAATCCATCCATCCTCCACAAGCAAACACAGTACAAGTTCACAAAGTGCACAAAAAAAAGACAAATCTAGTGAAAATGAACTTAAGGAGTATCTCAGAATAACTGAAGCATCTCTTGGAAGTCTTGCTTATAATGTTTTGCTTATAACATACAAGTCATTAGCTGATTCATACATCAGCTAACTTCAGGAAGATAAAGAAACTGCTGCACTGAATATTTTTAATTGTTCAGAAATTAATGAAGAACAGAGTACTCCGCAGTGCATCTGTACAGGTCCTCCCCAGCTGGATTTTAATGACAAGAAATACAGTTAATGAGCTCCTGAGAGAGTCAACACAGAGTCAGGTAGAGCTCTGGAGATATACAGATCAGGACTGGAAAGCCAGACCCCAAAGGCAAGGCTCAGCACATGAGAAATTATACAGGCTTTTTTTATTTGCATGTTCCCTTACCTTACTGCACTACAGCCAACAGGAGGAAGCAAATTCTTGGGAGTAACAATTATGTACAGCGTCCAACACTGTCATACCAACAGCTACTTGTACCTCACAAAAAGTCTGTCAATGAGCATCTGTGTATTAGTGCAACAGGGCAATTATTCTCAGCATATACAGATAGCATGTATCCATCTCAAAAAGCATGAATACAAGACAGATACTAGTTCCTCACAGGAGACCACTTATTCTGTGTGAATCAAAATTAGATATACGTTAAATGAAAGAGAACTTACTACATGAGACCCATGGTCAGAAACTAAACTGGACCTGTACATTCAGTCATAAAGATGGTTGTTAAGTCTTGCATTTTCTTCATTACAATAGGTTATAACTGGTGCAATTCCAGTAACATCCAATAGTTATGCCAAAAGTTAAACACACCCTAATCATTTACGTCGTTTTCATTGCAACAAGTTAATATAATCTGCTAGCAAAACTCCAGGAATGCTGGATCACCGATTGTAATGTAATCCAATGCGGCAGTTATGAAAGCGACGTTATTCTGGCTTTAAAATGTCCAGCGTTTCCCAGATAACCCATAGGACACACGAAGTTTCAACACGGGCCGTTTGACAGGCAAGGCACGGTCGCTGTCAAAACCATTTGTTTGGCACAACAGCGAGCACACAAACCCACACCCAGCCTCCTCGCTCGCCTGACGCCGGATTATAGAAATAACGAGAAGAGCAAATGGTAGCTGCGGTGGCGTGATTGGCTGAAGCGCCTGTCACTCAGCGACACAGGCATGTCATGGGTCAGCCCTACGGCGGCACCAAAAGGGCAAGATAAGTGGCTTTAAGGCCACCGTGCCAAATATCTTAATCTGCAAAATAAGCGAACCTCCCTGCTAACTACAGAAATCATCCGCGAAATGGAAAACACTAAAAAGCAAATAACGGACACGGCATAACTAAAACGTTTGTCCTCTTAGGCCCGAGGTATGGCCACTGACATATCTGTTACCCTCTTGCCTGATAAATACTTCAGCATAGGTTAACTCAAACTGAAATGTGAAAATTCCCAGTTAAAACTCCTTAATTCGACCCGTACTTGCCACATGTATTAACCAGGGGAGATAAGAATCCACCATTACATAAGAGTAATAATATACATGCAACTAGCTCCACGGTGTTCCTCATTTCAGACAGTGCCGCCAAATTAGCCAGCCAGCCGCAAACCCCGCACATCCGAAAACGTCTATCCATATTTCCACCCTAAACGCACAGAGCTTTATTATTATTTGAAAGAAAAAAAAAAAAAGATAGAAACGGGCACCTGACAAAACGTAATAAAGCAGGGCAAAAAATAAACAGCGCGACTAGCGGGCTCTTCAATAAACACGGATCGGTGCTGTAAAACGTAGCTCAGTGGTTATCCCGGAGAAAAGACTAAAAAGCGAAACTCAGTGCGGATTTGACATTTGGGGGGGGGGGGGGGGGGGGTGCTCCAACAACCAAAATTACAAAAAAGCTTTAAAAGGCCAAAGGTTAAGAGAAAAAA